>VCNE01013296.1:0-16210 GCA_009869805.1 Oncopodura yosiiana
ATAATTAATTTAAGTGTCACTTTTGATCTCTTGTCGAAATTGACAAATATTTTTTTGTTAGTATTTGAAAAGTCGTGAACAGTTTCATAAGTTTCACCACGGAGTTACGCAAAGAGCGGCGAGGGGGCGTAAGCTCTGATCGGCTTCCTAGAGTTAGGCATTACTTCGTTTTTAAATCATTGATTACTACTGACATATAATCATCCTTATTTCTTACCAAGTGGATTGAAAGAAAAGAAAAAGTACTAAATGTCATAGTATTTCTGTTTCAGTATAGTATACCGAAGCAGTAGTTTTACTTTGCAGCTGAAAATAACTCTTTTTTGGTGTCGTGATCATTGATTGTAGTTGTAAAATGTATAGTAGTAGAATGAAAGAAGAGATTTGTTGCCTTGCGCAAAAACTAAAGAGAATAGGTTAGCAAGAAGTGTAGTCGCCGGGATGAAAAGTTTTTTTTACTCATAATAGTAAATAGGCCCGGTGACCTAGTTTTCTAACCGACTCCTACAACTCCCTACACTGCGCATAGCAGCAGTTCTTTTACACTTGAAAATATAGTCTTTGCGAAATAATGAAGACATGAAGAGAAAGGCTATACATAGTATAGACAGTATACGTTTATAGTATATGCTTCTACTAACTAATGTATTTGTAAATTAAATAATGTATCGTATAGTGTATGAGATGGCCTTGCGACTGTTTAAAAAAACAATTCTGTTTACTACGCAAACAGCAACATGCATGCCAAATGTGATCTTCCTTGTTGCTTCTGTTATATAATCATTGTATAGAGATTCTGTTGTACTGCTGAGCTCTAATATTAAAATTCTATTTTAGGTGTGTAACAAATATTAAACATTGATAAATATATATGTATTCGTAACCTTCTTTTCTTTTCTTTTTGATCAATAATAATAACGTCAATACGACTCTACTCACTTTACTAGATATATTCTAAATTTGCATGACCAAAGTCAGGGTCGTATGTGCAGATTTGTACACAGCTCAGCAAGCACAAACAGACATAGTAAATACAGTTGAGAATAATTTTTTTAGTGCCAGACATATATTTTTTTAATATGTAGCGTTATGTCAATTTAACAGTTTAAAAAATAAATTATGTAATTTGAAGTGCTAACAAAGTAATATTCTTCTCACCTGTTACGATTTTAGCTACATAAATATGGAATAATAGATAGTATGCATGAATGTTTTATTATTATACATATTTACATTTTATTATTCCTTTTAAATTTATGCAAATATTAGTATTTGTTAAGCCCTTGATTTATTCTGTATATATGAACTGAGAAGAGTTTATTATATAAGCTATATGTCTGGTCTGCTTTTATTTACTATATTTTTATCATAATCACTTTAATATGATGTATGTATGAGATGATTATAACTAATGTTAGACAGCAGACACCTAGTCTGTGCCAGTAGTATAAAATTCCATTTAAAAGCGAGAACCAGGAAGAGATGAGATGTTGTCTCTTTTTATATGGCTAGTAACATAGTAACAGATTGCATAATAAGTTAGGTTAGTTACAAATGGATTGAAACTTTTTTTAGCATTGTTGTTGTAATCAGGTATGGCTCAATCTTTCAAGTGTCGAATAAAATTATGTAAATGAAGAGTAGTCATTGTGTGATGGCTTTTTAAAGGCCAATGATTGTGTCATTTCTACAATAGTTTTCTAAGTTGGTTAGTAGGCCTTGAAGTGTAAAAGTTGTCATGTTGTAGTTTGAAGTAGTTGCAGATTATATGCAAAGTCAATTAAAGATTGATGTGGTAAATTGCCATCCACATGCTAAAAATATACACACGTGAGTTGAGTATACTATGTGTATATATTGGGTCTCTAAAAAGTCAATGTTGTCACTCACTGACTCACTCACTCTTTCTATCCTTCGTCATTCTTCTTGTGCTATATTTTACCAACTGCAGCAGTTAGTTATCTTAGTCTTTTGTCACAAGTTGTGACTCACAACATAACTTGTTCTTTTCTCCTAACCTTCTTTACATATCAGATCCAGAACAGAAAATACTTCTCCTCCAGCCGGCGTGTATATATAATCTTACTTTTTTTCCTAACATTCAATGCCATACTCACATTCAAAAATACTGTTAATGTGGCAGAATCTCAAATCTACTAAACTATTTATTGTATGTAGGATTTCTTAAGACTTGGCTCTTGTTAAATAGTACATCGAAAGTCTGAGTCTTGCTGCTATATTGAGCACTTACTTACCTTGAGACTTGAGAGAAAACTTTGTACACATGTATAGTTTGTAGACAGGCAATCGTCAAAGTTAGGCCAGGGTCGCCATACCGCATTCTACGTAATACATACACTACACAAATACATTTTCATTCATTCATTCTCAGAGAACCATACATAGAGAAACCGGAAGTGAGAAATATTTTAACATCATACATATATATATTGAGGAAGGTTAAACTAAATGAGTGGTCGAAAATTGCATATATTGTGATTGTGAGTAAGACTTACAAATGCAAACACGTAATATAATATAATGAAATGAAAAAGAGAAAATTTGGTTTGGCTTGGTTGTTATATATTTCATAATGGTTTTAGTAACAACTGTTCTGATGGTAGGCAAGCTAAGCAATACACACAGTATATAATGTACTTAATGAGAAGATTATTGAAAAATAATGAGTCTGCTAACCTTCATTGTGGTTGAGTTGTATGTATTATAATACTACACAAAATAATCATCAACTAACCAGGAGAAAATCTAGGGCATTCCATTTTCCAAAGGTTAGGTTGCATTCAAATTAAAGTATGTGTGCATATGCATATAGACTTATTTTTGTATATTCCAGTTTTAGTCTAGATAGACAGGCCGATTGGCTTTTGTTTTACAGCACACAGTGGGTGAAATGATAACGTAAAATCAGTTCTTTTGTTTATTCAATTCATTTATATTATAGTTATTATAGTGTAGTCTAAGTAGCATTTAGAAGAGAAAGTAATCTTGATGCATAAAACTGCTGAGAGGATAGCTACTACTAACTGAAATTATATAGAGTATATGTCGGTGTCTCTTTCAGTCTTTATTCTTAAATAGTGTAATAAAGATTCAGTTTCATTTTATGATTATTGGTTGTACATTATTTACGTGGTGGTATGTAGAGAAGTCAGTTAGTTGTTGTAAATGTGTTTGTGGTTTTACTGAATATTTTGTAGGTTAAGTACGTGTTGTAAAATGGTTTAGTTTTGCGTCAAACATAGTAATATAATAATAGTATTTACTTGCTCGACTCTCATCAGTAGTGCATATGTCATTGTGTGTGTGTAAATAGTCTTATCAATAATTTGATTACATGTCTATTTAAAGTGTAATTATTTGTCTGACTAAATTGTGTTTTTTTTTCTTTGCTCATGGCAGATTCACGTGTATTTGACCACAACATCATTTTGGCAAGAATCGAGTCCATAATTTGTATCAACTACTACTACATTGAACTAAATGTCAAAATTGCATTTATGTGATAATCATCCCAAGAAACGTCGGCAATTGTGACAATTGATGAAGAAAATGTTTAGTTTTCATAAGCCTCGTGTTTACCGATCAGCATCTGGATGCTGTATATGTAGAGCAAAATCTAGCAGGTACCTACAATTAATATATCTTAAAAAAATATATATCTAAGATGCAGAAATCTAATAATAAAATGTATTATTATTTTTTAGTTCCAGATTTACAGATAGCAGAAGATATGAAGAAGATTTTTACAATTGTTTTAAACTAGATACTCCTAGAAGTGGAGAAATATGTAATGCATGTGTTCTACTTGTTAAAAGATGGAAGAAATTACCAAAGGGATCGCCAAGAAATTGGCAACATGTAAGTTTATATATTTTTAGACATATATATTAATATTTTTGTTGCTATATTATTGGTTTATTATAAATATAATTGTAATATTGTGAAAGCTAACTTTTTTCTTTTTTGTCGTAGGTTGTTGATGCCCGAGCTGGACACGGGAGTAAACCACTTTCAAAAATTAACAAAGTCAAGAAAAGTAGCAGCAACACTGGAAAAGTCAGTGTTGTAAAATTTGTGAGTCGAGATGTTGGAGGTTTGGATGTCAAAAAAGATTTGTACATTCCACAAATTAACCGTAGTATTCGAGAGTCTAGTCCATCTGGACTTAGTGATGATGTACAATGTAAGTACTTTTTTACAAAGTTTATATATTATTTAGTGATGAATGAGTATGATTGAGTATATAATTGTTGTTGTTGTTTTTATATAAAATAGTGGAATGTTTATCAAGCGAAAGTGGAAGTTACCATTCGTCATTGGCTGCATCGCCAGTACCAAGCCCATCAGGAGAGATTTTAGAAGATGAAACATCAGTGTCACCTCCTTCAGTTGGCATTAAAAGAACAAGAAAGAGTCGGCAAACAAGATTACACTTGTCACAGAAAAATGGTTCTTTAATGAGCAGTTTCTTAGATCTCAGTTTTTGGAAACGGTATGTGTATTTTTTAATCTTTTTATTCATATTTTTAAAAAAATAATTAATTTATTAATATTAATTGATTGGTACAGAGAGAAAACATGCTGTGGTATCATATTTAAAGGACCATGTGGTGAAGTTCTTTTGGATCGTCGTTATCTCAATCCGTGTTATTGCAAAAGCACGGAAAATAGTAGTTCCAATTCGTCATCTCCACAATTTGAGACAGCACCTTCAATAATGAAGACTTCATTGGAATGCTTCTCAGTTGATTCTGGCTATGATGATTCATCAAATTCATCTGCTATTGAGACACTTCGACTACTAGCAACAGAAAAAGAAAATCATGTCCATCATACATCGAACACAAATGCAAAAATGCTCATAGCTACAAATGTAAATTCCTTCATTGCTCTCAATATTGATTAACACTCGTAGAGTCATAGGTTATATAATTTAATTATTTAGTAGTTAATGTAGGTGTTCAAAATTTTAAGTTTTAAGATAACTAGGATTTTTAGATTGTTATTTACTCATAAATTGTAAAGTTGTTCTTAAATACTAACAACTTTTTTATTATTTTACCTAAATATTTTTGTTTTGACTTAAAGACCATATACACACACTCACTTTGTACTTTTTCCGTAATGTACCTTATATTTATAAGTATATATCATTGACTCTTGTAATAAAAAAATCTTTGTTTTAAGGGAAAAATTAACTATTTTAAGTACTAGTATCTTCAAACAACTGACCTTATTTGTGCGATTAATTATATGGATATTGTATATGTTTAACTATATATTATAATAATACCTAGTACAAATTCTTCCATAGATGTGCAAGTATTACTAATTCATAGTAACTTCTATATATGCAATTATTTAGCACGTTTCAGTTGTTTTTTAAAAGATTTATTTTCGGCGTAGATATCATCTTCACAATTGTGATTGTGATGCTTCCAATTGGATAAAGTGATTTTAAAAAGGAATATATGCTAATGGTTTAATGAATGCTTATTATTGGAATTTATAATAATGTTGTAATAATAATTGTGTGGCTAATTGGTTTTGTAATTGTAATTGATGAATATTGTACATCTGAGTTAGTGTTTGGTTCTAAAACCAATGATTATAACTGCTGATTAATAAGTGCAATGTATCACTTTAAAAGAAGTAGTTTGTAAGATTGTAGGCTTAAATGTTGTTAATTTGTTTAGAAAATAGATTAATTCAATAATACTGCCTTTTCCAAAGATAACTACTATTGATTGTTTTAGAAAATAATATCACAAAATGGTTACAGAAAATGGCAAGATGGTATAAGTGTATAATAATGAGTTACTACTTCTAGTGTTGTAGGAAGTCTTCTTTAGCCAAAGAATATGTATTTATAAAGAGATTTACTTCATATATATGTACTTTCCTTTGTTTTATTTATAATTGATCAAAATTTCGTGTCTCTATATTTTAAATTATACTTTTTGACTATACTTACCAATGTTGCAAAATGCTTTAAAAGTGAAAAAAAATTCTTTTAACTTGTATTACTAAAACGAAAATTACTTACTATTTTATTTATGTATTAGTGGAATATAATCTGAACGTAAGAAATCTACTACTGTAATTAATTCATGTACTATATAAATTATAAAGCCCACAGGAAGGGCATTGTTTTGTTTTTTGAAAACTATATAATATGAAATAGTGAAATAGAATGGCAAATCTTAGTTGAACTAAGCAATATTTAAACTATAAATAATAATAATATGCAATATTACATTAAGAAAGTCAATGTTATATGTGTCAGTTTTTTAAACAGTATTTTGGGAACTTGGGTGACTATATACATAATATAAGACTCTTTAATTTTTACGTACGTACGTACAGACAGAAGCTAATATAGTAAATTAAATTACTGTTCTAATTTGATTTAAAGTCCTAAATGGATCTTGTTAGCTAATATGTAGACACACACAATGTAATATATAAATTATGCTTCCTTAATTATGCACCTGTCATAATAATAATATATTTAATTGCGTAATACCTAATGAACTTTATAATATTTTATTACTCCAGCGCTTTAGGAAGTTTGTTGTCATAATAATAACTTTATGTTGTAATGTAATTACAAATTAAGAAAATTTTGTTAGATACATATCTTGTGTTGTATTTGTAACCGTAGTGTATTATCATTATTATTATTTAGTAGTTGTTTACTATATTATTCTAAGAATTAATAATATTTGATGATCTGTGTACTTATGAATAGAAGGACAAAAGAAAGAAAGTAATAGTTTTAGTACAAAATACTTTTTTGTTGGATTATTATGTTTTACGTTATAATGTATGATGGTTGATGTAAAATGCTGGATTTCTGATCTTTTATTTTATTGATTCTGAGAATTGAAAATTATATATTTTATTTAGTTTTGACTTGTAAAATAAAATTTTAAAAAATCTTAATGTAAAATGTACAATTTTGCTCCAAGAATCATCAAGTTTTTATTTCTATTTTATCATACCTGCTCCATCTATCCATAAGAATTTGTAAGGCATTGAGAGCGTCGTCGAAGGCGAGTGGTTTATCATTTCTCATTTCATTTATTTTTGGTTAATCGTCGGTTGCTGATCATTCTTTTCTTCTCTGTCTTCTCACCATTTTTTCTTTGTTTTTGAAAATAATTTGCCGTTCTTTAACTGCCTTTGTTTCAAATTTATTACAAGTTTTTTTCAAGAAGAAGTATAAACATTTTACTGGACCAAAAAACACCAGGTTTAAAAGAAAACTTTTTAAAAAGCACTCATTGTTTCATGTTTCGTTCTTTAATCTTTTTGTTGTTTCGTTTAACGTTTTTTATTTTTACTTCTTCTCTCGTTTATAATTTTTTTTTATTTTTAGACTTCAACACAATGAGTGATTTTGATTTAGAGCATATTACATTGGCTGATATTGGATATAACGATCCAAGATTACGAGCCAAAAATTCTGCTTCTCTAAAAGCAATTAGTACAGGAATTCCAATCTCTGAAAGATTTGAAAAGTTCACTGCAGTTGCAGCAACTGTACCAATAATTAGTAGCAGTGCAAATACTTTACCAATCACTAAGCAAGTTGAAGTTTCTGGAAAGAACGTCATTGGTGGCAATGAAAACATCTTTGGTGGTGGACCTCCAACAGTTTTGGAAATGGCTCGGCGAAATAATACTTTGAAAGCTAAACTTTTGAATCAAGTAAAAAAAATGAATAACATTATGTACTAACTATAAAATAACAAATAATTATTTGTTCTTAATTATTAGAAATTATTTGGACAACAACAAGCATCCCGCATGGATCGAGATGCTCGTGTCTCTTCTGCTCGTGGATTGCTAACAATGGCAAAAGCTATGAAACTCACTGGACGTCAGCCAAGGAAACTAAGTTTGGGATTTGACATTGATGACTATGATAATTTGAATCTTCCAATTCCTCGTGGTAAGTAAATACATTATTCTTCATTAGAGAGAGTTTTTTGAAATTAATTAATTTATACTTGATACGATATAATTTACAGATAGTGGCCCATCACGACAAGTTCATCGTATTGCAAGAAGTCCAAATCGAGAATCTAATGGACGACCTAATCATGGCAATAGAAGAGATGGTCGTCGTCATAATCAAAATGGTTCTAAAAATAAAGGTCGATCTCCTATGCTGCGTTCTTATGATAACAAGCATCAACAACAACGTGAGAAGAGCAAAGAAGAACTTGATGCTGAAATGGATAAGGTAGGTTTTTACCTAGTAATTTTATAATGTGTAGAATAATAATTACTAATAATATTGATTTGTTTTTTGTTTAATTTTATTATAGTATATGGAACAGGCTGCCAAAAAAGCTGCTGGTATGGACATCACTGCTGATGACAACCACAAAGAAATAACATGGGAAAATGATATGAACTTGGATAAGAGTGATTTGGATTTGGAATTGGATAGATATATGGAAGAAGTAAAAAAGAAGGCCGAAATGAGAGCTGCTGCAGCTAATGCTAGTAATGGTACCAGTAAGATTGATGTTATTCCTGAAGAAGAAGAGGAAGAAGAAACTACTCCTACTGATGATATGGAGACTACTAATACAACAGAAACTACAATTTAAATTGATTTTCTTCCGAATCCGGTGACATTATTATCTCATCAATTTATTATAAACTGTGTATACACATATTACATTTATTTTTTGTTGTGTGTGTTTACATTATTATTATTATAGATATTATTATACACATTTGTTAGATTTATACACAATCCTTAGAGTTGAATGTCAGTTCTGTAGCTGACTTGGACATGATTTGACTAACTCGTTCTATATGTAAAAAAAATAATTGACAAATATAAATAAATGAACTGACATAAAATATATATATAAAGTTGTGTATGTCAAAATTAAGTCATTTACTTACCATCATTTCTCAAAGTTTGGAATTTCCATGAGAGTTCCTCATTACAATGAGACAAACGACTATTTTCACATTCCAACTGGGTAAAATTATACTCCAAGGCACTGTAGCGTGTTTGTAATTCCCTTTTATCTCCACGAGCTTTTTCTAACTGAGCCTCAAGGTCTTCAACTTTAGCTACTAGTGCTTTCATTTGCTCTCTTGTCAAATTGAGATCATCAACCGTACTACGATAATCAAGCAAGTCTCTTCTCAAGTCTCGGATCTCTTGATTTCTCATTTCCACTACTACTTGTAAAGATTCTACTTCTTTAAGTAAAATGTCATGAGGGGACTATATAGTATGAAAAAAATAAAATTTTAAATATAATAGTTATATATTTAGAATTTTTAGTATATTATTGATTGTAAAACTCACCCGCTTTGCATGTTCTTCTAGTATACGTTTATGAGGTGTAAGGGCTCTTTCCAATTCATATTTTTGACTCTCTTGCAATTGCTGAATTTCTGCTGCATGATTCTTTTGAAGTTCTCCTGTCTTTTCTTCATGCTTCTGTTTTACTGTTGTAAAAAAAGAAAATTTATTAAATCAGGGAAGATGTCATTGACAATAGTTGATAATCAACTCTCATATATAGTATATATGCAACTTGGTTCTTTTTTATACATATATAATGCCTAATTAAGTAGTAGTTTTTAATAGCCTTGTCTTGTCCTTCCTTTTTTAGACCTCTCTCTCTTTGCTCTTCGTAGGACAAAATGTGTCCTACGTATATTTACTACACAAAATCGTCGATTCAAGTTTTATAAAAAGTTTATTTTATATAAAATACTGTGTACCACCTTTCCTCTTAGATTGACCTTTGCCTCCTGATTTTGATTTTGATTTGACACAACAAAAAAACATGACTCTACTTAGAACTTT
The DNA here is from genome assembly GCA_009869805.1 of Oncopodura yosiiana. Taxonomy (NCBI): domain Eukaryota; kingdom Metazoa; phylum Arthropoda; class Collembola; order Entomobryomorpha; family Oncopoduridae; genus Oncopodura; species Oncopodura yosiiana. The sequence continues at coordinate 9,872 of VCNE01013296.1, forward strand.
TAGTCAACAGTTTTGTGATAGTTATTATATACTAACACTTTTTCTCACTTTGCCTCTTTAAGCATTTTAAGTTGTTCAATGATTGAGTTTCAGTCTCAAAATGATGAGTATTAAATAATTGATTTTGTCAACTATCTGTATCAGACTATTATTCTCAATAAAGTCGGTATTTCTTTTCACTAAAATTTTATATTATTCAGTCTGTCCTTCAGTCTTAGCTTTCTCATTTGGGGACACAATTTCTTTTTTTGTCACTTCTCTTCTCTCTTCTATCTCTTTCTCACTGTCGGCTACCGAGATCTTTGCTTTGAAGGATCAAAGTATAAACTGAAACCAAAACAAGTGTGAGAAAGAGAGTATATACACACAAAATATATGATTGTCTTGCTACTGAAGAGCCCAACAAGAAAAACGACAACAGAGTAAGTAAGAAAAGAAATGGTTATATTGTTATACAACAGTTGTGACTCTTCTGTATACTACTTTAAAGCAATCCAATCTGGTCTGCTCAGTTCAATCCACTCGATTACTAAATTGACCGACAAGACAAGTAAAATTCTATCTTCTTATTATGTGGATGTTGTTTTTACTTGATAGTGTGTAGGTTGCTTTTGCTGTATCTCTATTGTAAAAGAAATACACTGACTGTTGCAACGTTGAAATAAATAATAATACTTTGTTCTCCCTTCTTCATCTCTCAAAAATCAAACCGTGATGGCCGGCTACTCTACTACCTGTCCTGTATGTCTCCTACTTCACTTTTTTTACTCCCTTTACATTGCACTGTGAGTACATGAGATTAGCCTTAATTGTTATTCAACAACAGGAAAAAACTATTTTTTACAAGGCGACCTTCAAGTACGTTTTCACAACCCAACTCTATTATATTATACAGAGCATTACATACAAAATGAAGAGATTGTGACCACCATTGATGGTATCGAGACCTTTAAAAAACCAAAAAAGGAATTTGTTGTTCTTTACAATAGGGTTATATACTTGCAGGCTATTTTTATATGTTATGTATTATATGGGCAGCTTGTTACTTAACATAGTAAGTAAGTATATTTGAACTCGTATTACTATTATTCTCATTTTGACCACTTTGAGATCCTATTTGGTTGTGATATATCCTCAAAAACAGAATTTTTTTTCAAAATATAATTTAAAACTCATCTTACAATAATACTCTCATATCCTATATAGTATGTAACTTCTATACTTTTTAGCCGATTTGTTATATGTTTCATGACATACTACGAGCTGTAAAAACAGGTGGACAATATGTCTACATACTTGTATCCTAGTGCAAAATGTGAACAATGAGAATAAATTGCTTGACACTATATATGGAGATTTGCTGATTACAAATAAGAAAGAACTACATATAGTAGACTCATCATTGCTAGCACTTATGTCTGCCTAGATGCAATATAGAAATATTATAAAAAAAGCTTCGTGTCAAGTACAAGGTCTATTCTAAAAACAATAATTCTATGTTGACCAAAACAACCTGCCAAAATGTACACAAAAGGGGTACACTAAATTACAAAATTTGACAAAATCTTTTAGCACATACATTCTTCAATCTTCTCCTCATTGCCTTTCTTCAGAATTTCCAACTCCTCCTCATGCTTTTTACAAAGAGTAGCAAGCTCTTCCTTATGACATTCTCGCTCACGCTCAACTTCCACACGAAGATTTTTCTCTTCTTCACATTTCTCATCTGAAAAAACATACAGTCAACAAATTAATTTATATACTCAAATTATAATATACCTTCCTCTGTTATAAGTACATACCTAAAAGCTTTTGCTTCAAAATGGTCTCAGATCTTTGCTTCTCAAATTTGTCATGTGTTATCGCTTTCTGCAATGTGACACAAACAAAGTTATCAAGATTATTATAATAACAAATATAGTCCATATATGTATATATATATGTCATACTTGAAATTCTAGGTACTGTGCAACAAGACTCAAAGCATCAAATCTTTTTTCAATTGTTGTAACTTTGAGTTTTTCTTCTCCAGCCTCTGTAGCAAGCTTTTCCAATTGTTCTTGAAGGTTGGTAATGACATTAGTCATGCGTCCCACTTCCTCTTTCAATTGAGCATTTTCCTCAATCAATGCAGATGAGCTTGTAGTATTATGATGATTAGAGATAGCCAACAGGTTAGATCCACCATTTATATTGTTGTTGTTGGTAGTATCAATGAATTGAGTTGAGCCAACTGTTGAGGAGCTATGATTTGTTCGAGTGTTATTTCCATTATTAGCCTTTCCATTACGCCCAGTTGTAGGAGGTTCATTTGCATTGTTGGAAACTGAGTTATTGGGCTTTCCTGGAATTGTACGATTGCTTCGATCTGTGTTGTAAAGAAATAAACAAAAATTAGATTTTTAATGTAAAGTTGCATTGATGAGTAACATTATCAATTCTTTATGGCAAAAGTTTTGTTACTAGACGACAGACAGCAAAATTGCTTTTTATAATATACAACTATATCACCCTTAACGCTTTAATTTCAATTAACTCTCAACATATTATAAATAACAAACCTTCATTCTCATCATGTGGTTGTCTACCACTATCGTGACAACAATCAATTGAGTGAGCACCACTGCTGCTACTGTTACTACTAGCACTACTAATTATGCGATCAAACTGACTAATGTCAACATCTTCTATTCCAGCATCCACTTCTTCTTCATCACTCACAATGATATTTGTCTCATCAGTATGATCTGTGTCAACACTTCCATGTCTATAATTTCTCATGCGACGAACATAGCGAGAATTATTTTTATGACGATTATTATTATTACTACTACTAACGCTCACACTAGCACTACTACTACTACAACAATCTGTTGTTGTTGGTAAACTACATTCATCATAGTCTGAAGATGAAGAAGTCAATGGGCCAGTGGCAGCAGAAGGTGATCTACTAGTTGAAGACATTGACAAGGAGAGTTCTTCTCCATCATCTACTACAACTACGTCTCTCGTATGAGGATGATGCAAAATTGCATTTTTCAAATTGTTGAGAACCAAGTCATTGTTATTTGTGTCATTCTTAGTGATATGAGATAGGTTGTTGGTGTTGCTCTCATTTTTGAACTCATTAAAATTAATTGGCCACATTAACTCTAGTGTTTCGGTTTGAGTACAAGATGTGGATTTGTCTGGAAGTGATTTACATGGTGTTGATGTTGGAGCAGTCTTGACATCTTGAATAAATGAGTCGTAAAGAGATGTTGTTGAAGTGGAACAGTGCTTTAGTAGCGGTGGTGATGATGATGACGTAAAAGGATTGTTAGAAGTAGATGATGTTGGTAATATAGTTTTAGTCTCTTCTTCTTCTGAAGATGGTGAGCTCAATAATGGCTGAATTTCATTTGTTTCTGAGCATTTTTCATTACAATTTGTTGTTGCTAGTAACTGCATTTCTATTTCTACAGTACCGACTGCATTATTTAATTCCTGTTTCCGAGTTATTGTCGAGTTACTAAAATTCATTAAATTTGAAGAAGATTTGTCCTGTTGATGATGATGATTGTTAGGACTGAAAATCGGATTTTGACTCCATTCACCTAAATCTTTACCCCAAAGGCTTTTGAAATAACAATCTTCCTGATGAAAGTCAACAACAGACACATCTCCTCCAGAGCGTACTGGGCTATTAAACTCATTGGGTGTGGAATTATTATTATAAAATAGTAAAAGTTCTGGAGTTTTATTACTGGTAATATTATTTTTTTCCTTCGTGTTATTATTACTATTGGTATTTATTTTAGTAGTGAGAACTTTCTTCTGTTGTGAAGACTTGATTTGTGTATTTTGAGATGGTAGTAATGCTTCACTCAAATCACAAATAAATGTTGTATTTGCTTTTCCTTTGGATAACTTTTTAGATGAGCTTTTGGACTTTTTATTAGTTACTCGTCCAGCCTTGGTCAAATTATTCAGACTATGTGTGTCAGTCTCACTATTGTAAAACTCTTGATCTGTGTCACTTTGACTTGAAAGGACACAAGAGCTGGAGCTTCCATTTCGACCATGTTTCCTTAGTTTGTTACTTTTAGCTCCTTTGGAGCGACTTGGCCAACAAAACATTTTGACTTTTTTTTGCCTTTCAACTCTTTCTGATGTTTATTGCATAGTAATAAGTAGTGAAACCGCAAACCACTCTGTAAACTAGTGCTATATAGTCAGTCCAAACAACAACAAAGTAACAAAAACAACTTGATTTCAATAGAACACAACAAACACACAAGCTATCAATTTCCCTTTGATGATTTGAGCCGTTTCTACTTGCTCATTTGTAATTAGTAGCTTAGCTTATTGCTCACTCTCATTACACACAATACACGTATGTTTAAGTAAGTGTCTTTTTACAGAGAGACAGAGAAAATTTCATTTAATTTTCCCTACTTGGCACTATGCCTAACAAATATAAATATTTTTATAGTTTATTCCACTTGCTTCTTAAATACTTGAGTAGCTATGTTTCTGTTGTGTACACACTTTATGCACAAAAATGTAAATATACCCAATGTCTATGTACTTTTAATGAGTGCACATATAAAATGTTTATATATTTATTTTGGCTTAGTTAGCCAAACCATGGAGTTTAGAAAAAAGGCACAAATCACTGCTTTCTCAGTATTTTTAATGATAATCTTTGAGTGTAGAATAAAATTTTATCTTAAAAGATAAGCGACAGAGAAATATGATAATGTGATAGTGAAGAGTATATATTTGTGATTGTTGAGACAACTAGAGTAGCTCACAACAATGGTAGACTTTTACTGAAATCTTGTTGCCACTATCGTCACTTTAACAAGACTAACTGATTGTACTTTGATTCTCACTTTGAAATGATTGCAAACTAAAAGTTTATACACTGAATGCAAAACCTGGGTCGGTCTCTCTGGTTGCTCTCATCATTTGATGATATTGTACTCAACTCAATAGAGTCAAGTTTTGTAAGGGGAAAGAAAAGTTGTGAGAGAGAAGAGTATTATAAAGTATTTCTTTCTAACTGAGCCAGCAGTGTACAAGAAGAGAAATGAAGCACTGGTGAATGTTGGACGCAAGGTGTTTTACTACCTCAATCCACTCCTCTCTTCAATTCTCTACAAACGTCCATCTACTATAATAATTCTATATACACAACATCACCACTCAAGAGTGCAGTTAACTTTATAGCTACACTAACCAACAAGACAACTTAACATAGTAAGGCCAAGCTAGAGACTTTAAATTTTAAAAGTCTATTAGTATTATATTGCTCCTTGTATACATATGTATGTATGTATCTTACTTACATTTTTTAATATTAAATGCACACTTTTTTAATATTACATCTCCTGTACTCTTTTTTTAAAACTATTATTATTACTTGTTTACTATTATACTACGTTTTTTGCAAATTATTTATGTATAAAATTTTTGCTCATATCTCAAAAGCATATATTCTGAATATATAATGTAATGAATAGTATATTGAGCTGTAAGCCTTCTGTTATCCGTCGTCTTCAAAGATACAAAGTTTTGACCAATTATCAAGTCAATGACCAAAGTATTGCTCATTTTTTGCTCTTTTCCTATTCACTGTATAGTTTGTAATGTTGCATTAGACTCTGTATTATATTTTAAAATCTCTTCTTGTAGTATAAGATGCAAGAATCATCATCTAAGAGAGTCTTCTCTTCTTTGAAGAATATATATGTAAGCAACATGACATATTGTAGTAGTTCTCTGATACGTGTTGTCTTGAAGACATGAGAGAAGAAAAAACTCTTCTCATCATCATTATAATCATCACTATATAACATACATATCATCCTTGTAGTTGTACAATTACAATGCAATCGCAATGTGTCAGTCTTAGACGTGATTGTTGTCCTATGATGTCTAATAATCTTTGTATCCAATGTATTTTACTATTACAAGTCATAATATATAGACATCCGATAAGTTGGGTGTAGAAAAAAACATACAAGTTCTCCAATATAACTATATCACTAAAAGAGCTTATAATAAAGTTTTTTGATTTTGATAGGTAGCAACTTGTTTATAGATTGCAAATTGTATAAAGTATATAAGCCGTGATTCTAGCACTTTATACTATATACCTAAAAATTTGCGTATATCTTTTCTCATTCAACCTACTCTTAAACTTATGTACTGTTTACATTTTATGGTACAGTACTGTTAGTTCACTACGTGTTCATACATATACACTGAAGATAAGATCGGACAGGTGTATATTAATTATTCAGAAATGCAATTTGAGACTCTACTGTGGTGTGTGAAAATTGTCAAATGGAA
>VCNE01013306.1:0-44897 GCA_009869805.1 Oncopodura yosiiana
CCAAAACATATATTGACAACAAAACCAATTTTACAAGTTCGGCAAAGAGATTCCGGTTCACCGAGCGCGTGGAAAACCTGCTCTCCTCACATTTTGTAGGTACAGAAAATCCAGCCATGCTGTTTATAGCAGTTGCCATATAGCATCATTAGAAAGCTGAGAGAACTCGCCACTTAAGCACAAAACTTGGGGATAGATATAAACCAGAAATTGCTATAGTTCACTACGCAGCGAAGAGAGAACCACAGACAGAAGTGTGGAATGTAGAAAAGTTTTCTATATAAAGCAATATAACACTCAAAGTCTGATGCAGAAGAAAAGTCATTGCAATATCTATCAACTGGATATTTGTATTTGTTGTTGAGAGCTCAGCCCAATATATTATTATTTTGTATAGAGAGTCGACTAAACATGTCGTCGGTTGTTGTCTACCTCTGTTGATAATGTGAATTGTTTTTTTTCAAATAAAGACTATAGGCTAGTAAACATAGGACAGAAAAAGTCCAGAAGATCAAAAGAAAAAAGTGAGTCACGTAGTTTTGTCTTTTCTCTTCATCGATTCCTATTTTTGATTTTTTTTCTTTTCTCTCTAAATTTGAGTCTTGAGAACAAAAATTGAGATGGATGTTTCAACTTGAGCTCTCTATGACTTCTTTATATGCATCTCACAAAATACACAAGTTTACAACAGATTTCAACCTAAAGAATTTTGTATTTGTTCAGAAAAAGAAGGAAAGAAGAAAGTGTAGCGCTGTTTGGAATGCTAAGGGTGATAGACGTCTACATAGAAAAGTGAAAGCGCGCTGAATGTATTTTCTTTACCTCTCAACTTTGCTTTTCTTCCTTCATTTCAAAAGTGAAAAGTTTACTTTCCGAAAAGTAGATACATGACTGAGAAAATACGTACACGACTCTATCACAACATATCAACCAAGACTTGCTATGTAAAAGAGAATATATATGGTGGAAAAGAAATGAGAAAAATAATTGAAATCTTCAGTTGAAAAAATATAGAGAGATAGAGAAACTTTGTATGTAGTTTTTAGCATAAGGCATTTTGTTGAGATCATTCAGAAGTCTTGATATTACTGGATTTAATGACTGCTTTCATGATCCATGAATTGCCATGAAATGAATAGGGTCGTCATAATGTTTTCTATGTCAGTAACTAAAATAGCATATTCTCTACATAATAAACGTATGTCATGTCAGTCGTCGCGATATGTGATGCTACTTTTATATTCTTTTGGCCTCTTCTGTGTTGTGTTGTGGAAGTCTCTGTAGATTACGACTACAGTGGAATCCCTCTATAAAGAGTTTTTCTCATATTAGTGAAGTTTCAGTTTTCAGGCTCTACGTTAACCATATTCTGTTTATAGCAGTCAAGTTTCAGTCTCGCAGCCTTCTTAGATAGATTATCCCTATAACGGTACTCTGCTTAGTAAGGGCTATTTACACTCTAGGAATTTTCAGCTTTAGGAATTCTCTATAACGATAATTGGACAAGAATTCCATCTTTCTCTCTATAACAGTAAAGTTTTGCTTTTCGGCTTAAAGTACATAAATACACGTTATATCTATTCTTTCTATAACCGTTTTGCTTATTGCGGGAGTCTGTCTATTCAGTAAGTTGTTTTCTCTATAACGGTAATCGGACAACAATATCGTTTTAAAATAAAAAAGTGGATCTAACTACAAAATTTTCTGTCGAAAGAAATGAACTCTCTTTATAACGGCAATGATCTTGATTTGCTTCTAATACCCTTATAGACAAATTTTACTGTTTCATATTTAGTATATGCAATCACTGCTGTATAATAGCCTTTGAATGCGTTCTGTTGGTAGTAAAAGTAATGATACGATATACATTACTACTCCTCTCCTCCTTTATAGGCTATGAGTTGTGAATAGGAAAAGTATCATCTCATATTATAAAATGTAACAAGAGACACAACATATTATACACAAGTGTATTCATAATATTCCATGCAAATCTCTCATGAAAGACTGATGAAAAGGATTACTACTATACCATAGATTTGATTTCATTATCCAGAGAAACTCTCTCATCATTTCATTTTATTTGCGCTATCCCTTTATATAGTAAGAATGTCATATAAGAGAAATTGTCCATTAGTCGGTTTAATGAGTGTTGTAATGAATGACTAATGACTACTAATATCATAATCAGAGATAATGAATTGAAATCTTATATATGTAAATCCAAGTGTATATAATATAAGTATGTCATTGAAAATTTATTTCCCATTTGCTCTAAGGACGTCAGTCATATAAGCTTGTAAAGCAAAGCTATAGACGAAGGACGAAGCTTTGTATTTTAGCACATTTCATCAGAGACTATACAAAAGTTTCTTTACATCCAATTACAAGTTGTAGAAACACTCGACCCAATTTCATTCTCTTGCCTCCATCTCCAAGTTTAGTACTAATTAGTTGGAATTTTTATGGCTTACTTCTCATTACTTGTCTAAAAATTAGGAAGAATTACTTGTATAGAAGTTGAGTGCACAGGAGTAACGAATGTAGTTAGATTGTGGCTTGAAGGAAAATGTAGAAAAAAAAATAGTTTAGTCAAACTCTTTTTTCTTTTATATACAATGCAAGTGCAATTTCCTCCAACATCTCCGCCCCTCTGGCATTTCATACGGAAGTACTTCAACTCTCATATAAACCACTCAGCATAACTAGACCACTTAATAATATAAAGTTGCTAACCTTCCTTACATATATTGTAAATGGAGAGTAATGAGGAAAATGTTGAAGCACTTTTTGTATTACTAGAGTGAAGTAGTAGAGTAAACCCCAAAACCACTTTTCCACTCTATTGTTCTAAAAGTATATTCACAAGTGTGTACTACTGCTCACTTAACAATAATTTACCTTTTAACCTAATTACTCAATTTCCTCGACTATAAGTTCTTCTTATTTGACACTAATTTAGATCGATTACCGACACCTCCTTCATTGCACTTTTAGAGAGAAGAAAAAGGCGTAGTAAATGTATTCTGTGTATGATAGTAGAGAGAGAAAGTATAAGGAAGTAATAAGATCGCTTTACTGCTTTCACCTGATAATTGTACAGAATAATATTATTTGATTTTTAATAGATGAAAGTTTTATGAGAAAAACAAAACTACTAAACTATATCTTAAAGTACAGTTACTCCGATATAGCAAACAAACAGAAATTAAATGAGCGGCGTTGAACTCAAAATTTTTCTTTGAAATTAAATTGAATGAAGTAAAATGTAAAGCATAGAGCAAAATTGGCACGGAATTTTAAAATTTGAATTTAAATACTTTCGCCGGTAATACTATAAAAATTTGGCGTCTGGAGTCAAATATTACAATTTAGAAATTGGTGCCAAAACTGAATTTCAATGCAAACATTCAAAATTTTAATTGTAATTAGAGTTCGTGTAAAACCATCAATTCTCGACAGTTAGGAAGTTTTAATTGCATTAGATTGGTTGTTAATTAAGTACATGAAATTGACAAACAATCTAGCAGTGAGAAGTTTGTAAAAACTGCTAGCTATTCAAATCGACAGCAAAACTATTAGAAATGAGACGATCGACGTAAAACTCAAACCTCTAGTTTAGTCAGTTTTCTACATACATCAAAATATCAATTTATCTAAATAAATAACGTTGCACAAAGTAAAGTTAATATTATTCATAATTTATATACATACATGTAAAAGGTTGTACACAAAACAAATTACATTACCTATAAATATTATATTTTATATTAGACTTTTATAAGCATTTTATACACAATATAGCTATAGTTTTCTTCAAAGCCAAGAGCTTTGCAACTTTACTATATGAAACCACAATGTATAAAAATAAAGTTATTATACTTTTTTAGATTGCTTGTCTTCCCTCATCATTTTATGTAATAATAAAATAATGTACATATATCCAACAAAGCATGTTTTTTTACGTATAATATAATAATACAATATGCATGCCCTTACTCTGAGCTCAACCCAATATTGTTAATGTTGTTTACTACTTCTTCTCACATCATTTTAAATGTAGAAGAAAAAAATGACATTGTATATAACATTCTTCTAGTTCAAAGAGGACAACATACAATAAGTTGAAAGCTTTTGCTGATAATTTGCCAAAATGAGTTTTTTTGCTTGGATTGTTTTCTTGCAAGAGTTGCAATATTATGTTTCTGCTGAGATAGATAATACTACGTTGTAATACATACTTAGAACTTTCTTTGCGTTTTTGCATGAAGGAAACGAAACGAGGAGAATCATAATTTAAAAAAGTATATTGCTCACATATTTTCATACTTTTTTACACACTTTGAAGGTTGTGTCGAGCTTAACAAGAGAATTACGGTAGGTTAGTTGTATAAAGTTGCAAACAAGGTAATGAATAAGTAGTAAGGTACTAACGAGGAGAGCCTCATGGTTCTTTGATCAAGGAATATAGTTTTTGACTATAAGTACTCACAAGGAGAGTGCAAGGTCGATTGGTGGAGTTTTGACTTCATTTTGGTCTCAAATGAATGAGGGTCTTCTGAAAAGTTGTGTGGTGACAATAACTCTTGCCAATGGCCACTTAAAGTGTCCAATAGGCCCTTGGCCATGTTAATTTTTCCATAAGAACCAGTGTTAGGAAATGTAAAATACCCGTTAAAAGTAGTAAGCGGCGTCGAGCTTCCCAAAGATGTCAATTTTTCGGCCTTCAAAACGATTTTTGACCATGAAGAAGGGCCCATTGGCAAGAGTTATTGTCACCACACAACGTTTTAGATGGTTCTCTTTCATTTGAGACCAAAATGAAGTCAAAACTCTATCAATCGACCTTGCACCTCCTTGTCAGACTTACAGGTAAGATTAGAATTTGATCTGTAATTTTGACATTTTAAAGACATTTTTGGTATGAAAAAGATTACATGGCGCTCGGTTTCGTCTACCACTCATAGGTTATAAAGAAGGAGAGGAGTAGTAATGTTAAATAAACGATACTACTTTTTATCAAACTGCAATCTTCTCCTATTCAAAATTTAAGTTTTAAAATTTAAATGTTATCTATTATTAAATTTAGCGTTGAGCTTTTAATTTGTCTGTCAGACTAATTTCTCAAAATTTCAGTTTTCAAGTTAAAACTTGGAAAGCTAACAAGAGATGTGCAATTAAACTTCCAATTTCGGAAGACTTGATTTCTTTAAGTATAGTCACAACTAAATTCGCGTATCAAAGATCCTGAGACTCTCCTCAACAAGTTTGAAGTCCGCTGAGATTGCATATGTTGAAATATCTAGCACATATGAAGAAAAAAAAATGAAAAAAGTAGCTCTTGTAGTTTGAGAGAAGCACTTGGTAAAAGTAGTGACCTTGTTTTCCAAAGGATAGAGGAGAAGAAACCGCTTGTGTCGGTCTTTTCATCTGTTACGACTTACGATATGTGCTCTCATAACTTTCATTCTATTATATGAGCTCTCATAAGATAAACCTTTACCTGTGTAAGCAGCTTTTTTTTAGAGCCACTGCTATATTTTGCCAGACTTTGACAATTTCACCCATGAGTGCTTTCATAAATATCTTCCGGAGCCACAACTTGAAAAAATATCTCATTCTTGTTTATTTGATGAAAATACAAGTTTGTCAACAAGTTTTTCCTTCGACTTGTCTTATTTTATATTTTTCCTGTCTTAAATGTAATTTTCTTACATCAACAAAAATCAATCTAGGAATAAAAATTCAGACCTGCACAATTGCCTTAAGTGCTATACGTGATGAAAATGATGACGAGTTTTTATTGGTTCTTATCTTTACGTAAAATGCCATTCTGGAACATTTTTGCAACTGTCCACCAACCTGATTACATTTATGTCTACAACATCACACCGATAAATTCTAATATATTCGGACATTGAGCATCACCCATTACATTACGAACCTTTCTTCCACAGATATCCTCTAGCTATATCGTTATCACTTCACAGTCTTCCGTTTTATGACCTCTTTTTTAAGAGAATGCTAAATGCTATGTGAGAAAGAAGAGCAAAGTATGAAGAAAAATCCTGCTAGCTATATTCTGTACAGTGCAATCTCTCTGTAAAGGTATTTTGCCTACACAGTAAAAGTCTCCCAGTGAAAGCATGGGCGAAATATGTTTCAACGATTTTCTTTATAAGGAATTTGTTTATAACGATATTCTGTATTATATGACAAAGTTTCGGTCTCCCTGTGTTACTTATAAAGATTTTGTCTATAAAGATATTCTCACCATTACGGTAATGGCATTACCGTATATTTCAAACCAATTTTAGAAAAATATATTTTTTCTATACCGGTAATTTAATTTCCCTCTTTCTAAAGTATCTATAGTCTGAATTGAAAAAGTCATGTATGTTCTGGAAAATTGTACAAGGCGTCTAAATCCTACAATGAATCAGAATAGGAATTTAGCATATCCACAAAAATATATTCTCTGTATAACAAAAGCTTGAAATACTCCTTATATCGAAATAGACAACCTTTATTTAATTTAATAGAATTTGTCACAGAACCTTATAGCTATGGACAAATTCCACTGTGTATGCAACTCACTTTCTCCTTTGACTTTCACTGATAAACGCTGACACAGAGGCGAACAAGACACTCTACTCTTCTCGTCAATGCTCAGTGCACTTTTCTATCTCTCATGTATTTGTCATCTTGTCCTGTAAATGTATAATGGTGGATTTGATTTGCTTTTCATGTCATGTCAAATTGTACGAACGAAGGATCAAACACTTTCCTCTTTCTACAGCCACTGCGCTACTCCTTTGCTCTTATTGCATTTATTTTTTTTGTATGGAAGGTAGAAGATAAGACATTGCTGCTGCTGCATTGATGGGATTTCATTGAGTTTCGAAACACAAAGTGTGAAGAAGCCAAATATAACTTTGTTGTTGCTTTTACATTTTCACATCCTAATCCCAACAACTTTTTTCTATATAAATGGATGATCCTCAAACAAATACCTCTAGCGGGCAAAAAGAATCGAGAAGGATGGATAGATATAACGAAGAAAAGAATAAGACAGAATTGAACTCTGTAGAGAATGTCCCAAGAGAATGAGGGAATAGAGAGTATTAGGATTTAGATAGAAAATATTGATGAAAGTCTCTCTTTTCTTTTCGAAGCATCTTTGGCTTAGTTCACGACTTCTTAGACTTTTTTAAGATGCCGACCTGACACACAAACAATGGTTGAGCATTGAACAATTCTTAAGCTTCTGGACGAAAAGTAGAACTAAACCAAAAATCATTCTCCTCCGTTTACATCTATCTCCAGTTATTTTTGCTAGAGTCGAGTTTTCTAAGCTTTCTCATGATGTTATATGGAAACTGCTATAGAGAGTATAGCGCTTAGACTCTTAAGCACAATACTTGGGTATAGATATAAACCAAAGAGTGTAGCTTTACTATTGTAGACTAGAACTAAGTATGTAGAAGAACATAAAACAACATTGGGCAAGAAAAGCCTACTAAGTATGAGACACATTTTGAGAATTGAAGAGTAGGAGGACAAACAAGAGTAGAATTACTTAGTACTTTCTATAGTCATAGTTAGAAGACAAGTGTTGACTATCGATTAGTATTGTTGACTCTTTCACACTTGTCTTATTGCAAAAGTAATAAGACTACTAGGAAAAAACTTGTAGAGAAAAGACACATCGTTCCAAAGTCTTATGAGCTTTTTCCTTCTTCAAACAATTAATTGTAAGTAGGTCACATCAAACTCATCTTACGTATTTATTCTCCTAGAGCAGAAAGTAGTAATTCTTTTCACTTTATTCTGGACTCTCTCTCTCTCTCTTTATTGCAATCATTCTAATGTAAATGAACAGTCTCGTTATTATTTTATATACTATAGTATATATATATAAGCACCTGGCCTGACGAATAATAATACCTTGATAATTTATATAATATAGCATCTGTCCAATCTCACATCTAGAATAGAGTTCTTATAGCCTTCTTGATTGATGATGATTAACATGAGTTTTGTCGGCTATGGCTTTTATACCATTACAAATATACTTTGCCATCAGTTTTCATTTGACTTCATGTCAGATTTGGTCTTCTGTTCTTAGCTGACCTACTCAAGACCACCTTAAGGTTTCTTCTTATTGCTTAAAAGAAGAGTAGTTACATCATGTTAGATGTACTAGTGATTACATATCTTGATTTGAATTCATATATTCTGTAGAGACGACTCGAGACTACTGGCTGAAGAAACTTTTTCAACAAGGTACAAGGTTATGCATTACAAGTAGTAAAACTATGTAGTATAGTTGATGATGGTTGGACGAAAAACTTTTTTCTTCATCTTCCATCATTCTAGGAGAGAAACTTGGTTGATTTTCACCAAAGCATTTCATCAACTTTTCCTTCTGGGCCACTGGACTTTTAGAAATCAAGTTAGGTTACTAGTCACTGACTCATATGAGAGAGAGAGATTTAAGGAATGCAGAAATGTGACTTGGTCCTTGCTGTTGCTATATATACTTTATATAGAGAAAGTATTAGTATACACGATGAATATACTTAAGTATATATACTGAAGCACATGAACTGTGACTAATGTTGAAGCATAGCATTTTGCATCATTGTACATAATGGGCACATTCCAGTATAGATGAAAGTCGGATGATTAAAGTGAAATGAGAGCGACATCGACATATATACATAATGCTCTAGAGTGAAATACAATTCCCAAGTGTAACACATATTTTATTAGTATAAAGTATGACTATATTCGTGTTGTGTGGTTAGTATTATATTACTTTTATAAGAGAAAATAAGAGTCACTTGCTGCTAGAGATACACACGCATTTCTTCTCTCACACAGTTTAATGTGCCGAATTACTGGTTTCTTTTCTCGCCTTCAAGGCTATTACATAAAATGGCTCTCCAGACTCCCTGATGCTCGCTTCTTGTATCTATATCAGAACCTCTAGAGAAATTTTCTAGTGGAAAGACAATAATTGTGTGCAACAATCCAGAAACTTCTTTTTAACTTGAGAGCCAAAGCTGTAGTACTATATTTGGTCTATTTGTTAACTTTTTTTGCTGAGCATCTTTGAAAATGTCACAGCAGCTTTTTGACTCTACTTGACTCACTCGTTTTTCCTGCAAATGACAAGCGTATAGATTGAAAGAGAAAGTAAATCCCAATTAAAAAGTTGTCTTTGAAAGCATTTTTCTTTACTCAACTTACATAAGCTGAGGATTTTCTTATACAGTAATATTATTCATGAAAGTTTTGCACATATTGTGCGCTAATTGAATCGTAAATTTTATCAATATTACAAGAAGCGGAAAAAATATTTTACTAACGTCTGTCGTGTGTGTTATAAAAATTACATTTGAAGGGTTATCTAACTTGGCTTAGTGGTGGAGCATGCTCCTTTGAAGTACAAGGTCCTAGGTTCGATTCCCACCTAAAGCAAATTTTTTTGTACTATATATCTCTTTTATAAAGCAAATACTTTAGGTAGATAGCATTTATGTTAGAAAATGAGTTTAGCTTATTAATAGCTAGTTAATTAATGATTCAATATTAATTTGGTGCTTTAAGGTGACCGTGCCACTAGTCTATTATATGTATTCACTACTACAGATTTAGTTTTATGAGTTTAAGCTTAGAACGATTATTCTCTTGAGAGCGCTTAATAAAATCTTCTAAGATTCTTATTCATAACGTACATAACAGGCTTAATTGACCAACATATTTAGAAATTAGAGTCTAAAGCTCTAGTCGCAAATTCAGACCACAACATTTACAACGTTTTAGCTTCCATATTCATCAATTGCTTCTGTACTCCAGAGTCTCTATACAAGTGTTTTAGCTGTTGAGTAGTAAAAGTTGTATAAAAGTTGAGAACAAGTGAAACTCATTTGAATTACCAAGAAGATCTCTTGAGAGCTCTTCAACTACTCCATTTCATGGACACCTTCATTTGCACTAGTTTCTTCTCTTTTGAACGTTGGATGTGTTCATGAATATAATCAATGTGTATTGTTGTTATACTCTCTCAGATATATAAATCAGTTAAGAACTTTATTCATAAGAATGAGCGGATCTACACATTCCACAAGTACTCAGCTTTTTTATATTCAACCCTGAAAATAAATAGGGAAGTAGATAAATAATAAATAATGTTTCACATGTTGAGGTTCACATAGAAGAAGAGAATTTCCGTACACATATAAATATATATGATGTAGATTATGTAAAATTGTAAAGCTCTCCTCCACTTTCTCTCTAAGCTATAAAGCTTACACATATTGCTAAAAGGACATTGTGGATTTGAGTACACATGAAAGCAATCTACTTTACTTATACTACAAGTTTGCCTCCTATCTCTACTCACATTTTTCCTTCCGTTTCCTCTTGCTCTCAACTCATATATAGTAGAAGAATGAGAAAATGTATGCAAATCTCTTTTCCTGTGTGGCAAAACCAATGTTCCAATGTTCTTCCATATATACCACTTCTCTCTTATCTTCACTACCTATCTGATCCATTCTTTTACACTTTTCTCGTGGTGGTTTTATATATAAGCCACATGACATAATGCATAAACTAGTCATAAGAGGAAGTTAGCTAAAGTAACATTTGTAAAGAGACTTGCACACAATTCCGACAGCTAAAAGGAAAAGGAGATAAGGTGAAATGTGTATTATGGGTTAAAATATAAGATTTGAATTTACATATACTATTGAGAAAGGATAAAATACATTTGCACAAATGAATCTAATTTGTGTTAGTGCAACTTACACATGTACGCATTTTCTAAGAAAAGAGCAAAAGGAAGCAGTCAGCCTTGATAATATGATATCATATCTTGAGAGAAGGAATAAGTGAGTTGAAAGAAAAAAATACTACATATGGAGTCTACAGTAGTAAACTAAAAGCTACTCTCTCTAGTTTACATCTATCCCAAAGTTTTCTAAGCTTTCCAATGATGTTATATGAAAATTGCTATATAAGCATAGTGCATCCATATAGCATCATGATAAAGCTTAGAAGACTCGATCACTAGCAAAGAAACTGGGTATAAATGTAAACCAAAGTGAGTGGTTTTTGTTTTATAGAGTATGTACATTTATGATAAGGAGTCGAGAGCTATAGATATATATATATAGGTATACTCTTGATTTTATTCATACATCCTGCTATTTAGAACTGTATAAAAAGGCTGAAGCAAATTCAATAAAATACTCTTCTCTCTTCATCTGATATCTTTTGAGACATTGGCAAAAAACACGATGGCACGACTCCACACTATAACCTTGTTTATCATCTTAGTTCTTTTAGTAGAGGAAAAGGAAAAAGCATCTGAGCCACACGTTGTCTCAATATATATATAAAGATATACACAATTTAAGAGAGCAAGCCGGACTTCTTCAACAAAAAAAAATTATTTCCGTCGTATACAAAAATCAGATTGCCTTGACTTTCACTGTAGGAAAAAAACAGTTGCCGCAAATAAATTCAGTTAGTAGAGAAGAGCTTCTACAGGAGAAAGTAGCAGAGTGAAAGTCGGCAGAGAAAGTTGTCTCATTTTTGCATTACAGAGGGAGCCTTTCTCTCTAACGTGAAAGTTCAGGCAGCTCTGAAGTTTTTGTTTATTTCTCATTTCTCTTATAATATAAAAATAATATATACTTAAATAATAAACTTTAGCAATTACTGATATCTTCTATTCTAACTATATAGCTGTTAGCAAAAAGGGTTGTATTTATTTTCGTTTTTGGCACCATTACTATTTTTCTTAGCTTTATTATTTCTTGAAGAAAAAAGTTGACATGACTGACACTATATAAACTCATCTACAAAGCTACATAAAGATTGTCCATTCTGTGGTCAAGATTCATGTGATGACTCTACAGTACAAAAAAATAGGAAACTAAAGAATTTTTTTCTTTGAAGGCATCTTTTCATCCGGTTCTCTCTCTCTCCGATTTTTTTCGCTTTCACTCCACTAGAGATGATGAGTTCCTAAATTTGTACTTTTGGTCCAAGTTTAATAGACTCATGAAATAAGCAATGTGAGTAGAACTTTGTTAAGAGAAAGTTGGCCCTATTCTACTATTTTTGTTTGTCACAATTATAGCTGTAGTGTTCTATGTCGGCTATATATATATATAGCTATTATTACATTTAGACTCTGAGTCATTGAATACAATGTATTATATTACTAGTTTAAGTATACCACTCTCTTTGGTTTACATCTGCCTCAAGTTTTTTTATTAGGGGTCGAGTTTTTTAGGCTTTCTAATTATGTTATAAGGAATCGCTATGCTCTCTATAGCAGTTCCATATATCATCGTTAGAAATCTTAGAAAAGTTGACCCCTAGCAAAAGAAACTTGAGATAGATGTAAACCAAAGAGAGCAGTTTTTGGTTTACTATATATTGCATGCTGAAGGAATCTTTTTCTCTCTTTGGTCTAAATAGTAAAAGTTGTTGGAGGAGAACTGAAGAAGATGGGCTGCTCAAAAAAAGTTTTCACACACAAATTTTCAATGAAAGAAGAATAAAAAGAACAAAGTTTCTCTTTCTCATTTCTTACATGTTAGACGACTACTACTGGCATTCATATAACATTCTTGTGTTTTCCTTCAAGTTTTTTAAGATAGAAAAGATTTTTGTCCTTCTTTTGTTGCTGCTTTCAAGCTTTTGTCATCTTTGAGCAATTCTTACTCTCATATTTTTATATCCTAACATATTTCATACAATATATAATAAGGACTGGAGAAAAAAGACATTTTCATTACAAAATTTCCTTTAGAGTTGTTCTTTTATACCTTAGATGAAAAAGTGAATCTCTAATATTAACATCTGCCACAGTAATATTCTACTTTTTTAGAGCTACTTGAGAGAATATTAAAGTTTTCGCCTCAAATGAAGATTATGTTAGTCTATTATGTATATATACATAGTTGTTGTAAAGGACTTGAATAGAGTACATGGCATATATCTATAAGGATTTAATTCTAGGTTGAGTGCACTAACAAGAAAAAGAATTAGGAGTAATAAATTCCGAGTTCTCTCTCTCTGTATTTCACCAAAGCCAAATCCTACTAAAGCCTCAAAATTGTTATTGCTGTTGTAATAATAATGATACACAAGTGTGTAGTAGTAAATGTATGTATAGGGCTTTGGGGTACAGAGAGATGTTTCATTAATGTATTTACAATGAGAGGCTCAGGTTGTTTGTTACGAGAATTTAGATTATACTACAATTTTAGCCAGCACATTTCTGCCTAACTGGAGATTATAATTCGTTGCGCAAAGAAGAACCTGAAGTTTAAAATTTTTGAGAAAGTACAAGCATTAAAAAAGAACGAGCGGCGCTTAGATTTGTCAAAGACTTTTTATCAAGTGAACAATCTGCCTATTTAAATGCTTATAAAAGTCTAATAAAACATAATATCTATAGATAATGTAATTTGTTTTGTGTTCAACCTTTTATATATATAGATTATGAATAATATTAATTTTACTTTGTGCACCATTATTTATTAGATAAATTAAAATTTGGTGTTGACGTTTAAGTTCAACGTCGATCGTCTCATTTCAAGTAGTTTTATTATAGACTAAAATAACTACTCTAGTTAGTTCGTTCCTTCCTCTCCGAACGTTATATGATTAACAACCAAACCAATGAAATACTTTCGAGCATTGATGGTTCCACGAAAGTCATTCAAGTTGATTTCAGAATAGAAAAGTTTTTAAATCAGTTGATCATTCAATTTCTGTTGAATGGAGCTGTTGTACGCCGTTCGCTTTTTTCCGGTCTCAAAATGTCTAAAAAATGTCAAGATTACAGCTGCCCTGTTTCTTGCAGAAAGATATAGGATTTGACACTAGCTTTTTTCTACATTTCAACCTGAGCCTCTCCTCGATCCTCTTTATTCTTGTTTACGTATACGCTATGCATTTCTCATAGAAAACATATACATTAGAACTACTACATGTATAAACTATCAAGTATCAATTAAAATTCTTTATACAATTAGTCCTGAGTCAGTGATTAAATTCCTTTATACTCTAGATTACATATTTCTGCATGGAAAAAGTTCGTTGTTGTGTTTCTTGTTGTACTATGTCAATTGTAATTGAATACAAATGGTTTGCATAACTTTCTCCAATGTAGTTGAGGTAGGGCAAGGAAGAAAGTTTTTCAATGTAAAACATCACGCAAAATAAACAAAATATATACTCCATTTTCTACATAGTCTGCTATAAATGTAAGTTCTCTGTTCACTTTCAGTCTTACATCTCTCTCTTGTATTCCCATTGGACTTGTATATATATATCTAAGAAAGTCTCACGAGAATTTTAATTGCTTTCTTTACTTTTCTCTTCCTTTTACTACAAGTCGTATAATACTAAAGGGACTTTTAGCGTCGCATCTGCACACTCATTTTATATTGTCGCATTGAACCTAGAATCACTATAAAAGACTTAAGGAAACAGTGAAACAGTTTTTGGCTTATGTTATATATAAAGTTTCCCTATATAGATAAATGATACTGTTGTCACTGCAAACGGAAACTCAGCTATGATTAGAACGTCAAGAGAGGAAAAACAACTAGATCATTCTTCACATTTACTACCCTTTAGTCAACTTATTTTGGTGGACTAAAACTAAAGAGAAATGTAGCACTTTGCCTATACTCGAATTGTATGCCATGACAAGAAACCTTGAGAATCGCCAAGTCTCTCTCTCTCTCTCTCTGTCTCAGTAGTCATCGTTGTTTTGGAAAAGAATTTTTCTCGAGTACTAACTATAATAGTGTGTGTTCTAAAACATTCTGTGTACATTATATTATATATGTGTTCTCTCTCTCTCTGTCTCTCACTTTTTACTAGCTTTTCCAATTCCCTATGGAGTCATGAGAAAGAAATCCCCAAAGGAAATAAATGCTATTGGATAGGAAATAGAGCATGAATGACTCCACTCTCTTACTTCATATAATGTGGCATAAAGGGCTACAGTAGGATTTTTAAGGACATACTCAACAAAAATCAAGCTGACGAAGGTCTGATCAACAGTGACAATAAAAAATATGTAGCCGCTAGTGTAGTGTAGCCTTCAAGAGCTTAGAGCTTAGATAGAAATGACATGTTTGAAATATTGTAAAGCTAGTGTGCCAATTATTTTGGTATGAACAAGTTTCAACATCATTTTTATTAAGGATTCAGTTGTTCATCAACCGGTTAATCTTCAGACAATTTTTACAAACTAAATACACAACTAGCGACCCTACCAGCGTATCACAACTTAGATTTAATACAACTAATAAAAATCATTAGTAAAAATAGCCTATCTGAGAATCGAACCTACGACATTTTATGTTCAAAGACCGAGCTAATACCACTACATCAATCTCATTTTCTAATACAAACGTCATTTTCGAACGTTACTTAAATCTTTTTTATTCAGTTTCATCATTTTGTAGCTAATTAAAGATTGACTAATAATAATGTAAGTAATATTCCAGTTGACATTCTTCATCCTCTCAAGCTCTCAAGATTTTAATTGTTTCTATGTTTCTAGTTGCTTGATTGTATTTATGGTCCACTCATTCCTCAAAGTTAATAAGCTTTTCTATTGACACAACACCAAACATTTCAGTAGCCACAGCCTTTGAAGATTGCAATAGGACAAGTAAATTGAAGTTTACAAGTGGTCATTCAATGTTCAACTTGAACAACAATATAAATTTTCTCAAAATCCAACAAGACTCAGGTGAAGAGTTTTCACTTGAGAGATTGGACGAAGGGCAAATATTTCTACAAAAAATCAATAGAGCTACAAAGAAGCATCTTTGAAAATCTCTTCCTTTTGTAAGGGCGGTGTATTGTGTCACAAACACAATCCTTTTGTACCCCCTACACTTAAAAGAACAATACTTGTTCATCATTCACTTTTCATGTCAATTAATACATTGAAATGGAAAAGTTCTTTGGTTTTTTAACCTTCAGGCATACACGTGTAGACTTTCTGGTGAAAGCTGCCAAGAAAGTGTAATATAATAATTATATGACCTTCGTGTTCCAAGTGCTCGCTTTAGATATTAGTTAATACTATACTATGCTCTTCTATGCTTAACATCCTTTAATACTCTTTTGAAAAATAAAATTTTCCTAGTTATTTACCTAACCTCAAGTGTTCTCTACGCCCATTATTTACTCTCTTTCACTATGATATATAAGTAGCAATAAACAGTTTCTTTCTGCTCTCACGCAAACATCGAAAGAGTTGAAGTGGACCTTATTATTAGTTTTTGCTTAACTTTTTAGCTCACACCCAAAAAACTCAGTGATATTTGAACAGTAAACTAATTATTGACTTGCAGGAAAAAAGGAAAGGAAGTTATTAGAAAAAGTGGAGAGTAAATTGCACTGTAAGCAGTTTACCTTAAAATGTTAAAATGTCAGCACAATATTCTCTTTCTAAAAGCAAACACCACACATAAAAAATTAATGTAATAGTTTCTATTTCTCTACCGTCACAATAAGTTTGCCTAAAAAAGTTTCTACAATTGAATTAAACTTCTGACCTTTAAATACAATTTCTCTATTATCCAAATTCCCAATGCAAACTATAGTCAAAGTGATGCATAACAAATTACATAATACTATATATACTCTTCCCTTCAGCAACCTGCATGTTATACTATAAGCATGTAGTAGGTAATTTACTTAATTGGTAAATGAGAAGCTGCAGTTGTAAATCAAGACTGTCTAAAAACTTTAATCAAGGTTTATTTACACTTGCTGCAACGTGTAATTGAATAACCTAATTAACACTTTCTATATTGTATGTTAGATATATAGAAGAAGACGATTGATCATTTCACGAGGTTTTCACCAAGCTCAAATCTCTCTAGAGATTTCTCATCCTTTACAAATTGAACCTTCCAGCTATAAATGCACTCTCATTCTCTGTTGTTTGGTCCTAGTCTACTCAAGTTGAGATAATGATACACATTTATAAATCGTGTATTGCATTAATAACTTGAGAACCAAGACAAGTAATTAGGTTAATAGAAACAAATCAGCTTAGCATCAACTTTTAATGGGCTACCCTTTCACCTGAAGGCTCTAGAGAAAACTTTTTTAGTCTCTTACATGTAATATAAATGTCACTGTAAACTTTAAAGAAATGCTCTTATGGTGAAGCAATTTCCATAGATTATTAGTGCAAGAAAAGCGAATGAAGCACTAAAAAGTCAATGAGGCGTGTATTACTTGGCTCGAATTATTTTATAAAGGCCTTGAGATCTGTAAGAGAAGAGTCATATAGACAATTTTATGACACTATCTCTCTTGACTTGTGATTGTCTTGCATTTAGAAATGAGTACATTTGAATCTAAAAAAATAAATAGTACAAATGCTAGGAAACTTTATGTTCATCCAATAACATTTGCTATAACAAAATAATCGGTTATTTTATCTTATACACAACGACGTGCACTATTGTTTTATTTTTTTGATACTAAAACCTTACGAAGAGTAGAGGACGATTACATATATCACAAAATACTTTATTTCCTATGACATGCATGATGCACGTGAATGTAACTGGAAATAACTGCAACTAAAATTGGAACGTTTACGACTTGTGCAATTGACTTGTAGGATTAAAATCATAGTTGCTTCACTATATGTAGGTAAACTATAACGGATATAATATAAGAGAGAAAGTCATATAACAGGACACTTTCAACTTTTCTGGTTTCGTAAAGGAAACTATAAAGGATGTCATCTCATTTGCCATTGGTGTTTTCTAAATTGCAGACTGCAATCGTTTTCTCTCTTTTGATGTTTTACACAACTATATAAAGTTATATAGCCGTTGACACAAGTTAAATTTATGACTCTGCACTATTTTGCATCTTCTTAACATTTTCGTTTCTGCATAAAGATGGTAATCAACTGTGAAAAAAGGACGTTACATTGCATTTGACTAAATTGCATGCCTTTCCTCTTGTATGTTGAAGACAAGTATATATATATATAGAAGTAGTGATCGGATTCTGGAAAAGATTGATACGAGGGCAATGCAGTTGAGCCTATGGTAGTAGTAATAGTATATGTAGTGTGAAAATAGCTAGAGTTTGTGGAGAAATCAGAATTTTGTTACGGTAGTAGAGAATGTCACTGTGAGTGAATAGATTGTAGTCTGGCAATAGTTTTTTGAACAGTGAAAGGAAATCGATGAGTTTTATAGTGTACACTCACAGGTTACATATGTACACTACTCACTAGGTATATATATACAGTTTATAGAATGTTGTGTAACAATCGTTAATCTAAGAACAACGACGACATGACATCTATTCTATACCACAGAATACTTGTACAACATTCATATTGACTTGCATTTCAAATAGGATGAAGGTTCTTCTTCTTCTGTACTGTAATAATAAAAGTATTTGGGGAAAGCATGCTTGGAATTTATGTTGTCATCGTCGGTGAGAAAAGCAGGGAGATATAGCAAAAAGATATGTAGAGGATAGAGTTTTTGCCCGAAGGGATTATGAATGAGGATTTTGCATACGTAATGCATCTGAGGAGGAAAAAAGCTTTAGGCTTTTTATTTGGTTATAGTAGCATTGTATTTCAAACAAGGTTGGGAGAATTGCTAATGGTAAAAGCTTCTCATAAAAATTGTTACTAATATCCTTTGAGACCTTGATATCAAAAGAATATTTTAGTAACGTCTGTCGTGTTAAATTTTGCTAAGTTTATCTCCTTTATAAAGCAAAAATTTCAGGAAAATGACGTGTAGAAATGAGACTGGCTTTATGGTATAGCTCATTCATTAATGATCAATATTTCTTAATTCTATTTAAATGTGATTTGTAAGCTGTTGAGCCACTAGTTGTTATAACGCTAGGAACTGCGAACATCTTATTCTTTTGTAAGCAAATTACTTATGGTTCTCTGAACTAAAATCAAAAATTTGTGTGCATACTCCCCTTAGAAAAAACATTGTGTGTACAATGCCAAAGTGAGAGCATCAAAAGAGTGAAAGGTATCTTCTCTCTCTCTCTCTAAAGCTTTCACTTGCACACACTTCAATTTTGCCTTCAAGTCTTTCGGCCAGGCTGTTCTATTACTAGAGCATTGTAACAGACAGCTTTCTCTCATTTCTTCACAACCAAAAATTCTCTCACTCTACTCTACTAAGCTTTCACAAACTACTACTAGTCTACAATAGTAAACTAAAAGCCACTCCGATTTTTCGTTTACATCTATCCGTTATAGTGCTCTCTATAAAATTTTCCATATAAGCTTCTTAAAAAACTCAACCCCTAAGCACAAAAGATGTAAACCAACAACGCTATGCCTTACTACCGTAGACTACTACTGTACACTATGTTAGTGTGTTACTTTTCTAGTCAGAAGAATCATTGGATCTCTTTCCAAAACGACTCTTCTCTACTTTTCTAGTAGAACGTGCTTTAGTTGTAGAGCTAACTACTATAACAGTTAGTAGTACACAGAGTCTTTGATAGTGATACAGTTTTTCTACTGTAGTAATACTATACTCTAGAAAAGAGCTCGAGTTCCAGCGAAAGTTTCATGGTGAATGGTGAAAGTCATATCTTTAGTAAAAGTATATTGTAGCCTTCGTCCAAAATTTCATTCAAGCTTTCTCTCTCTCCCTTATATAGTACCAGCAGAGCTTTCTCTTCTCTATATAGCCATGTGTCCTTTTTCATTGGAACTCTACTACTAAAGTTTAGGACGAAAAAGCAGTGAGGCATACAGAGGCTGTATAGTAGGAACTTGTGTCTCTTGTAGAATTTTCATGTTACAACGAATAGAGAGAACCTCAAAAAGTTAGGAATAGGAAACCAGCAGTGTGTGTCTCATCTAACCAAAAGAGTCTATGTTTGTAACGTATAGAGTTGAAAGAACAAATCAGCCACACGTTTGGCAGTGAGAAGAGAAGAGAAAGTAGTAACGAAAAGTAAAGCTAGTGTTTAGTACTCTTTGGTGCACAGTAGCAGTCAGAGTGGGAGAGAGAAGAGAAAAAGTTTTATATAAATCGTTTCACTACTAGCTGACCTTCTGTTACTTTACGCGACACTACCAAGGTAGACGGAACAACAAAATCCGTTTGTGGAATCCTCACAACTTTTTTACAACAACTTAAGGCTTCTTTTTAGAATAAGATTTGTATTAATTTAGGAGAAGAGAGCAATCTCCGAATTATTACAGGCTGACGACAAATGTCACGTTTTCCAATTATCTTATGCCCTTTTTCTATTTGTGAAAGAATCTTCTGATTTCCTGTGATAAACTGTGTCTCATTTTCTTCTGTGTTCTTTCCTCTATTTTCTTATATATAGCTTTCACGTTTGCAATTACTTCCACCAATCCTTCTAATTTACTCTCATACTAAATGTTGTGTATATTTTGTGCTCTAAAATAACTCTTGTGTACTCAATTAGCAAATTGTAACTTAGTCCATGTCATTCCTTCTTATGGTTGGCTAGCTACAAGAGAACTAGAGATATATGTAAACTAAAACTTGTGTATAGAAAGACATTAGACTGACAAAGTATATATAAGAGAACTAAAGAATCTGTTGTAGTATTTCTCTTTTGTAGCTCAGGCTAAAATACATAAGCAAAAGTGTCATGCAACAAATCCTCTCCTCCTTTGCTCGGCCAACAGTTGTGAATACAAATAAATAACCCAAGACAGTAGACAGATAGAGGCAAAACTGCTAGAAGAAAAGGGCACAATATTACAACATTCTTTCCATGAACTCAAAATAACGTATAGTTATAAAGAGAAAGCGACAGATAACCAAAAGGAGAGGAGTGTCCCAATTTGATTAGTAGAGAGAGATAGAATTCGGAAAAATGAACAAATGTTCACAGGACTAGTAGACTCTTATCAATATTTCTTATAGTAAACAAAACATGAGAGGCAAAGAGAAACAAAGTTGAGAGTTGTTGTAAAAAAAAGTACTAGCTCACAAGGTGGAAACAACTGTGTGATCTATAAACGATCTATAGACAGCTTTTTAAGAGATAGATTTTTCGAACAAACTATTAGCACATTAGTACTTGTTTTTTTGAACACGTGTAACATTACTTTCACTTTCACACTGTGCTACACATATTCCGTGACTATTCACCATTTACCAAGTTTTCTCTTCCAAGTTCAGTTCAGTTGTTGCTAATCATAAGAGTTGTGAACTTATAATACCTTACTAAGTAAACTCAAAGACATGGAATAAGAGCCAAAGTCCATACAGTCACATTTATCAAATGAAAGTGAAAGGTGAACGAGAGTCTACTCGCCTTTAACTAATAAGCAATATATAAAATCTTTGAACTAAAAAAATTACTCTCTAGTGAAAGATTTGTGTGAGTTTCTTCTTCTATTTCTCAGCAAAGTGGAAACAGCAGGAGAGTTTGAGCATTTAATTCAATTAGTGTATTACTTCTTTCAAGGGGTAACGTAGTAGTTTAAACTAACCTTTTTCGTCGTGTTATTATTCTTGTAGTTCAAGGTAAGAATTTATATTTCTATTAGTTTGTCTTAAAGAGACAACGATACTTTAGTATTGATAGAATATGTCACTAAGTAATTTTCTTATAAGATTGACAAGATAGACAGGTATATATTAAGGAACGTTTAGGTAATGTATTTTCTAAGTTTATGGCTAACAGATTCTTTTGAGGAAAAGGATGACTATATATATGATTTTTAGTACAATAGTTTTTTGAGTACTAACAAAAAAGTCAAGT
Organism: Oncopodura yosiiana; assembly: GCA_009869805.1. Taxonomy (NCBI): domain Eukaryota; kingdom Metazoa; phylum Arthropoda; class Collembola; order Entomobryomorpha; family Oncopoduridae; genus Oncopodura; species Oncopodura yosiiana. The sequence goes on from VCNE01013306.1 coordinate 21,835, forward strand.
TGGTGAAAGAGAGAGAGAAAATGTGTTGTAAGTGTGAGTACAAAGTCAAACGTATCACACAGAGGACAAGAAAGTGAGAGAGAAAAGTTTTTACACACATTATTTCATATATTTAGTATACATCTTGTACTATATGAATATATCTTGTAGAAAGTAAAAGCCTTTTGGCATATCGAGAAAAGTTATATGACGACGACATGACAGCAAGCTTTTAGTAGAGAACTGTATATATAGCTGTCGTATATATACTAAGGTTTGGTTTGCAAGAACCAATACTATATACACTTTTACGTACCAGAAGAATATTTCAAACAAAAATTGACTTGGCATACAATAGAGAGTTTTTTTCTTCTCTAGCTCAAAGCTCAACTTTTTTCACTTTTTCTTCGACTTTTCTTCTAGTAGAGTACTTCATGTAGACATTTCTCTCTCTCAGTGGCAGCATGCTATCTTGTCGACATTACGTAGCAATGTCTTCTTCTTTTCATTGACTTTACATTGCATTACACATAGCAAACTGAGAGAAAAGAATTTTTTTGTCAGTACTATCTTAGAACTTGTAAGTAGACAGAAAGGAAAAGCGGAAAATAAAGTTAGTGCACTAAGTTGTTGTTAGTTACTTTGTATGTTAGACAGGAACATGAAAAGCTAGTAGAGAATCTTTGCATGAGAGAAAAAGTTTGGTCGACTGAGCAAATTGTGGATTGCTTTGACTAATGCTAACAACTTGACAGTGACGTTAATTAATATAGTTTTGAAGACAAGCGTATGGCAGTTGAGTTCAGTTAGTAATTGTAGTGAAAAGTTTGATTTGGCCTTATGAAAAGCGTACGTGCATCTTTTTCTTCTCTCACAGATTATATAATAGCAAGCGCCAGTCTGTTTGAAAGCCTTAATTAAAATAATTTTAGACTATAGTGTATATAGTAGTATAAGAGGCTACTATACAATTTCTATCTATAGTAAGGAGAGTTGAGTATAGAAGTGGAGATCACATTAGCGTAACTTAATCTGACATTTATGCACGTTCTAACTCAATTTATATTGAAAATTATATGACGTGTAATTGCTTCCAAACGTATGTTTTACTTCTCACGCTAATGCTCTCTTTCTACAACTCTCTCTCACCTAAATCATTGAAGAAAAAATTCTTTTTGCCCAACTTGAATCAAATTCTTCTCAACTCTTTTTCCTACTTTCCAACTATGAACATTAGAGATTCTGCTTTCTTCTTTTTTCTCTTGATGGGATGTAGTTCTTCTTCTTTCGTCAGCTAAAATTTTATTTATGGTGCTTTGTAACTGTACTTTTTACAAGAGAATATAATAATAGGCTTGTTCATCTCTCTCAAACTACATTTATAACAATAGGCGGATGTAACTACAGTGGACTCTGTCTATAGTGAAACTCTTAATAATATCTGTCTACACCAAACAGAAATCTTACCTTCTCTATGTCAGTATATTACACTCATTCTCTTTATAACAAATGAAAACTTCGATATAGAGAGAGTTTGTCTATAAAAAAAATCTCACTCCGTATAAAGAAGAAAATTGAAAACACCATAGCCTTATGTTATAGACAGAGTCGACTGTACTACATATTAGATATATTAGTAAAGAGAGAAGTGAAAGCAAGTTAGTTTGAAGTTGTATAGTTACAGTTGGTTTAGATAGAAGTTACAGTTTCGAGAGAGAGAGAGATGAGAATGTGAGAAATACACACGAACAGCAGATAGGAACATATTACATAGTTTGTTCTTCACATTCAATCTAGAGTATAACACAACTCTTCTCATATCAACTGCTCATTTTTCTCTTTTTCTTCATCCTCCAATATTTTACTTCAACAGCTCATCCCTTCTGAAGTAAAATATATCTCCTATTTTGTTTGGTAAAAGTTACGTGTGTAATGGTATGATGTGATGATGTTATGTCGACCTATATTATTTTCTATTGTGAAAGCATTGTAAAGGCTTAGTCAGTTTCTAATGGATGTTCTGCTCTCTACTCTATACGCATATGTACAATTGACCTAAAATACAATTCTCACAATCCAATTCAATTCCAAACCAATCACAAAAATACGTTGAGCTTTATCCTTCTTCTTGGACTTGTTGTTGCTTGAAGGAGTTGCTACATAGACAAGAGAGGAGTCTACAGGAGTGGAGAGAGTTAGACATTGAGGAATGAAATCAGATCAAGACTCTTTTTTTCTCTGTGATATGCAGAGAGAGAACATTACATTTGTATTTCCAATGGGACTAGTCAACCTTTGCCTTCATGTAAAATACCCAAAGGATTTTTGTTCACTAGGCCAATAGTGGTTACGTAACATATGGTAATGTTCCAGCTTGCACAACTAAACGGGTCAAAAAGAAAAAGAAGGTCGTCTGCTCTTCTTTTATCTTTTGTCGTACTATACCTGTGATATTGTCGAGTTTGCAATAAAATCTGAAAATGATGCTATTTACATCTTTATCAGCTCACATCTTAAGTGTCCCATGCAGATTTTCTTTCTGATCTTGAGAGAGAACTCATCGTTCCATTGAACACCAATTTACCTGAATGGGAATTTCTTCTTTGAAAATCTCTTTCTTGGACAATGAGAGTTTGTTGACGACGTGATATCTATCTTTTTTGTGTTCCAAGAAAAGATGTATAATTTGAACTGGACTTGAGAGAGAAAAGGAGTTTCTTTGAATTTTGGGCACAATCGATGAAGCACAGCGTCCTCGTCTTCTACTATCTGTGTCACAGAGTCATTTCATGTTCTTTTACTTTCTCTCATATACGAGCATATAAGAGAACTGTCGCTTTGAATCGTAGTGACCACTTTGTATCTTTGCAGTTAGAAAAGATATAAGTGAAGAATGAGTTGCTTTGAAGAAGACACGAAGAGCAGAGCCAAAGAGACGTAGACTGTATAAGACTTGCTTTGGCTATAGAAAGAAGAGAAGAGAGAAGAAATCAAGTACAGAGAAAATACATTACGTACATTACATGAAAAGATATAAGGTGTACTTATACATAAATGGATAATGGTAGTTGTATATATTTACTCTCTTGTTTTGTTCTGTAGAGGAAAGTATAGATAGTGTTGGCAAAGAGCATCTTGTTATACAAAGTATCTTTTTTGGAGCAACAGAGAAGAGGCTACTATAGCTGTGTGTGCAGTCATTACTATTTATTGCTCATTTTGTCTCTGTCACCATTGGGAGAGAAAGCAGGAGTCGAGCTCTTTTAATCTTTGAATCAGATATGGATTTTCATCTGTTGTCCTCTAACTTATGAAGAGAGGCTCGAGTTTTTTGGCTCGAGAATTTTCTAGTCTTTTATATGCTGAATGAGTTAAAAGCCATTCGCATTGCTTCCGGTGAAAACTCAGGAGATTAGTTGAAACCTCAGATTGGTGGTTTTGGTGTGTTGAAAAAAATTAAAAATCTAACCATAGATTTTGATTCTTGTATTGCAGAGTGTAAATTGTTTGCTAAGTAAAAAAAATTATTGCAATACTGAAATTTTAAATTTTTTAATCAGTTAATACTGAACTACGGTTTCATTGATTATGTAAAATATAAACGCCGTTCATTTATTTTTATACACAGATTCCTTCTATTTGTTACCATTTTAGTTTTTAAAGTTGATTCAAAATAAAATAAGCTTGAGCCTCTCCCCGTTAAACTTGAGTCGTATTGATTTGCTACTTCCTACCTTTTAGCCTAATGCAAAAGAATATATAAGAAAGTTCATTTGAAACAAAAAAGTGAGACTTGAGTAGCGTAAAGTACCTCACTACAAAAATGAATGTTTTCTCCTTTCACTCAATTAACTCTCTTTCTCTCATATCTCCTTTATCTCTTCAACTCTCTTTCAACAGAGCAAGGTGAGGGTGTTGTTTTTGCTAAAGGTCAATTTAGTTTATAGATTTATGATTGTAGATTGCCACTTTGAGTTCAAAGATAGGCTAATAGCTACTATCAAAATTATGTTGAACATAATGCAATGCTATATACAATATATATATACACTTTTTCTTCAAGTGACGAATCAAGGTCGGTATTTTTCCATCAAAGAAAATAACTTATCTTTTTTCTCTCTTCTACTCTTGCCAAGAAACAAGAGCAAAAGTTAGTGTACGTATAATAGGCTATACTATAGCTATATTTCTCTTCTGATAATGTGGTTAGTTAAGTTAGTAGTTTTTTTGAGCAATTCCTCCTTCTTTTCATATTACTCACCTTATAGACTAAAGTCATTTGTAATATCTCTTGGCATTGTACATCATCTTGTCAACATGTGATCAATCATGATTAGAAAAAGCTACTTTTTCTTCTTCTCTTCTTGGGCTAGAAAAAATAACAAGAAAAAACTAACGAACAAATCTCTCTCTCTCTCTTCTTTGCCAAGTTTGTCAATTTATTTTTGACACTTGGTGAAACTATGCTGAGTCAGCTACAGAGTAGCAAAAGTTATGAAAGATATGAAGATGAGCAAAAAAAATCTTTTTTCTTACCTTACCTTTTTTATTTCTCTATAGAGTATTTGCCTACAGACGATGACAAACGTAACCTTGCCTTCTTCTTAGAAGAACACGACTAGTCTACAATATAGTAAACAAAATATCACTTTCTTATCATTTACATCTATCCCTAAGTTTTGTGCCTAGAAAACTCAAACCCTAAACACAAAACTTTAGGATACATGTAAGCCAAAAAAACGCTATGCTTTACTATTTTTGCCTGGAACATGACTCAGTTGACTATAACAAATATATTATGCGAGAAGAAAAACTTTGACATGACTTTTCTACTTTTCTCCCACGTATCCTAGCAAGTTTTGATTCCCATGTATAACATAGAGAAAGTGAGTAGAAAGTAGCAGGGAGTGAAAAGTGATGTTTGTCATTGTCAATATATAGTGTTGTCCCATTGGACATGATAGTTCTCTAAACATGCTCATTAGTCATGTATATGTTCTACGAAACTACATGTACATTTCCTTCCAAGCTTAGAGTCATAAGGGAGAGATAAGTCTTTAGCAGCTCAGAAGTACAAATCCAAAGGATTTCCAAGTAATATTTTCCAACATTGAATTTCCAACGAAGGAATTGTCACAGTCTCGTTCTCCATGAATAGATAAGTGAGAGAAAGTATAAACTAAGCGATTTCCTATGGGCCAAGTGAAATGTATCTAATATGTTACGTGGGCTCATGACTACTCCAGTACATTCATCTTTATTCACAAGTTTTACTACTATAGAGAATTGAGAATCGTTGTTTTGTCTTCTAGTGCAATGCAAATAAGAAGAAATATGTAGGTAGCATTAGTTTAGGATTAGTCAACTGAGACAGCTAAAAGTACACACAGATGGATGCTAAACTGAAATCGTGGAATCCGTTGTTGACTCATGACTTGATAAGTTGATGTGAAACAGAACAGAACTGTAAATGTACATATCTACCTTGTTGCTATTTCTCTACTACATAAAAGTTTATATAAGAGCTCAAAGGTAGAGAGAAGAGAGAGAGAGAGAGCTATTCAATAATTTATGCATTGAATGCGGTTCATATACTATTCATTGTAAAGAAGAAAACTTGTAGTGTACATGTGATTGGAATTTAATACGTGTTGTTTCAACTCTTCCAAAACTGACAATGAGATCAGCTTATTTCTCTAGAGCTGAGAGATGTTATTACATAAAATAGCATTAGTGGAATTTCATAAGATCTTTCTTGAGAGAGAGTAGAGAGCTCAAGGCAACATAAAAATGAAGGTTCCGTTTCTAAGAATTGAATAGATGTAGCCTAATATACATGATAAAAGTTAAAATATGTTTCACGGATCCAGGAAGTTAAAACGCGTGGGAGATATATGTAGAGAAGTCTCTGGTAGAGAAAGGAAACTATGTGTGTATCATACAAGTCTGAATCAATATTTATCAACTTAAAGTATTTATAGTGTTTACGTGCATATAGGATATAATATATATAAACATATGTCTAGTAAGAACTGTCAGATTCGAGTGTAATTTGTCATATTCAGCCCATCTGATGCTCTCTCTGCTTTTGATAGTGGTTTTTCCTACATATATTCTAATGAGTAGACATATTATACTTTCAATGAAAAATCTTATATATGTAGAATAGTAGAGTTGAGTAGAATTGTAGGAAAGGAAACAGTGAGAGAGCAAAGTCATTTATCATTGATGTGAAATTGAAATTTTTATTTGTATGTCGTAAGAAAATTCCAAGAATTGAACATCTTCTTACGACCTAACAAATAGAGTTGCAATAAAAACTGTGTGGCTCTCTTTTCTTTTATTGTTGTGTAAGATAGTCTATTGTGCTTTATTGCTGTCTTTCAAAAGTTAACAAGGTAGAAACTTGTTCGTCTGACAGATTCTGCAGAATAGTCAAGAAAAAGGGTACAGAAGAAGAATAGACTACTAAAGCAATTTTCATTTTGAAGAAGAGTTAAAGAGGCATTATTATGAAAATGTGAATTATTATTGTATGAAATGAAACCTCAAAGGCACTAGAGATGTAACGAACATTCTACTAACCCGAGATTGAATGAATTTGAGAGACACACTATATAAGCTCGAATTTTCGGTTCGGTTCAGCAAAGGTTTGTTACATCTCTAAAAGACACAAATTATATAAGAGGCCAAGACCTCAATAGTATACATAATAATGAGAGATCTTGAGATTGCTTTATTGTACTCTCTTCTTTCTCTCTTCCTTTTCACTTGAGTAAAAGAAGAAACTGTTTCAAAATTTAATAAAGATTATATATATATAAAAGCCTACAAGCCTCTTGCTATATACTAGTATGTATGTTATACAAAATGCGCTAAAATATTTTCTAAGATGCCAAATCAAACTTTTTACTCCATGAAAAAAAATCATGACAAAATATTGTCATTTCTCATAACTACTCTCGCTCTGTTAAGCCAAGTCAATGTTATGATTATCATTCTCATAAGGTTTTTAGGCTAAGAACATCAAATAGCTTTCAAAGTTTTAGCAAAGTTTTAGGAAACAAAAAGAAGCTTAAGAATAATATGAAAATAATGGCAAAGTTCTTCACACATCTCTTCCTCTCTCTCTCTTCTAGTTTTTCGGACAAAAGGCTTTTTGATACTTTTGATAATAGGCAACATATCGTATATACTTTAATAATAGAAAAGTAAGAGAAAGCATAGGGATAATGAATTATAGTCATTATAAGTTCAATCCAAGTAGATCTAAAAGTAGGTGAGTTGTAAAAGGTTTTTCCTTTCGTACAGAAAACGGCATCACAAAAAGATCTCGGCGAAAGAAAGGTCAGCAACTATTTCTTTATAAGAAAGTCTCACTATCATCATCATCAGAGACGAAGACTCAAAAAGAAAGAGAAGAAACGACAAGGAACTCTTTGTAAGCGTGTGAAACAAAAAAAGAAATCATCATGGCATTTGCCGCGGCCCGAATGATTAGAAATCAACAAGGAGGCAAAGATGCCAAAGGTCGTCCTGCACAATCTCATGGCGGTAAAGGGAGCAAAGATGAGAGATCTCGAAGTAAAAGCAAGGTACACATTTTAACCTTACTCAATATCCTATAGAAACTAAAGTTATACCTACTGACCTACTAAAGAGAAAATGAGACACGATACTTTCTCTAAACTCATTTTCACTCATGTGTATAATTCAATTAACTCAATCTCCTCACACTACATAAATTCAGTTCCTATAGGTTTAAGCTATATATGAATGTCTATATAGCAAATCAATTGTCTTATGCATTTCTAAGGAAAACGGCCTTGGTGGTACTTTTCAATAAAGTGTTGAAATCTATATGAATATTACCAAATGTCACACACACGAGACACAAAAAATTGTCTAAGAGAGCGAATATATCAGAAATAATATTTTTAGTATTGTCTGTCATATGGTTGAGTACGCGGCTTGGAAGTGAAAGGTTCAATTCATAAGAGCATGACTTGGCCACTAGTTTTCAATATTAAAAACGTGTTTAAGAAAGCAAAGCAGTGAGGAGAAATAATTCAAAATTTATTGGTTTGTATATATGAAAGACCTTGAATTGAATTTCATTGCATGAGCCCTGAATAGTAAATCAGTATCATTAAGATTGGAAAAAGGGACTCAAAATTGAAATTCATAATTGAAGAAAAATGAAGAAAGAGCAATATATATGGAATTTACATTTACCCTTTCACTTGTATAAATCTTTTTGGTATAAAACTAGAGAAAGAGGCTAAATGCAAACCACATTGTGGCTTGACTTGGCATCTGTCTCTCTCTTTCTCTCTGTACGTACGTGTCGTGTTGTCATTTCTCTGTTCTTCTACTTTAGTCGTCCAACTTTTCTCTAGAAATGACACGTATTCCACACTAATACTTGAAATTGCCCTAGTTGGATTTGTGGTTTTCTTTCACTAACCATAAACCTTTCTGTTTCGCTGGCTATTCTGAGTATCTATTCCTCAAACTCATCTAATAGGATTCATTTTGTAATAAGGTTATACAGCATTACATAAGGTCGAAAAAATAAACTTTTCTTCTTCTTGACTTACAATCAAAAACAACAATGATACATATGATACGTATGTACATTACTCTATCTCATCTCTCTTTCTAAAAGTATGTATACTATGTATGTTATGCACGTGAAAAGAAACTTGATGTGTTTTCTGATGCAGATGAATGAGAATGATGAAGTTTGTTGTTAGTAAAATAGACCGTAAAGAGATTTGTTGTTGTCGATATCTATAAGTATGTCTATCTATATGTACTTTCAAACATGCAATTTCAGAATATACTAAACTCTAATCTCATTTCAACATGCTAACTTGACTACTATATCCTCTCTTCCTATAGCAATCAGAGAGAGAGATATTTTGAGAACATTATCATTGCAGAATTCTGAGTACTCCAACAAATGAGTTAGTGAGTCTTCTGCATTAGAAACATTATGAACCATGACATTTTCCATTAATGCTACGTAAATCTATTGTGATGAAATTCATACCTGCTTTACTCTATAAATCACAAATAATATTTTATGTAGCCTCTGCTGTGTGTAACGCAAAAATTTCACGTTGTTTGAAAGTATATTAAATCTGATTTATTGTAAGTTAATTGAGCCGCTAGTATATAGTATGCTCCACTAAATTTATGTGTAACTGTTCCAACCTATGTTGTACCTAATCATAAATTTAATGCGTGTGAAAGTGTGAATGTCTGAATGTTGAACTCGTGTGAATCTAACTATAATGCTATTTGTCCCATTAACAGAAACATGATCTCAATTTTCAAACTGTAATAAGATTATAGTATTGTCGAGAGTGAAATAGTACTTGAGATTTTGAACGAGGGTAAAAGTCATTAGAGTAAGAGGATATGACTCTCTCTTACTCTGTGCTTTAGTATAATGTAGACCATCATAACAATCCTTGTGAGGTCATCTTATATAAGAGGATAGAGAGTTTTGTACTATGTAGAGTTGAAGTTTCAAAGAGTCACAGACTGGCTGACTACTTTCATCTCATTCTCTCTCTCAGAGAAAGTAATCGCAGAAGATTGTAATGTAATGGTTAATATACGTAAGTAATGGTCATGAACATTTCGCCTAGTTTTGTGAGGAGTGAGAGAGAGAAAGCTGCAGTAGTAGTAGAAAGATGTTCCATTTCATAAAGAGAGTTGACATGAAAAAAATCCTTTATGGTCTTCACTTTTCATTGTACATTTGTATATCTATTGTGAAGAAAGTTGGGCAAAGTGTACTATAGGATAATATAATGGCATTGAGTGTCATGTCATGTTCTTCTCTGCTTTTCTTATATATATTGCGACTACCTAATAATGTAAGGAAATGGAGACAGCTAAAGTCAAAAGGAGGTGGTGCGTTCAACGACTATTGAGTAAAAAAAACTTTTTTTCTTGGTGGTCACAGTCCAGTTCTCAGTTTACAAAACTCTTTCAAAAAGAAACTCTTCTATTGTACCTTTTTCTTCTTGAGACCTTAAAAAAGTTTCTTCTAACATTTTTTCTCATCTCTTGTAATTCTTTTATATTGATCTTCATTTGATGTCTTATTCAATTTATTAACTAATATATAAAATGATTTTATAGGCCATAGCATTTTTATTCTTTTATCAGGCAGGGCATCAACATTTCAGTAACAAGAAAATATTGTGTTTATGTATTTTGACATGATGTAATGATGCAACATGATTTGTGCATTCCTATACATAATCCTTTTTAGTGGTACAGTGCATATCTTATATAGTCTTGTGCATTACATGATGACGACAACAAAAAAAACAAGCCAAGAGGGAGGAAAAGAAACAACATCCATTACATCGGCAACAACATAGTACAAAAAAACAGCATTTGCAGCCAACAGTCTTTTTTTACTACAAAGTTATTGACTTTTGGCACAAGCTATAGAATTGCAATTTATGCTGAAGAGCAATCTAGGGAAGCACTTTGAGTAATTGAATTGTTGAGCAATATCATATTCTCTATATTGAGAGCAATGAATATGGTCATCTTAATTAAACTTTTTTGAATTTACTTCTGACAGGAATATGAGAGCCATATAAATTGCTTTAGAAAAAAGTGAGATATTATAGTCAGGTTGTTGTTTTTTTTTCAAGTCAAAGAGGAATTGTGCCAAAGTTGTTTTGAAAGAGCTTTACACTACTGAGGCATGAAAAATACAACATCTCTCTATCTATTTGTTTCCAGAATACGTTTTTCCTCAACTCTCCATGGAATACAGTAGATGGATTCCCTCTGTAATAGAATTTCACATTCGATTTAATACTACAAACAATATATATTATTACACCACACCAAGGAAAGGCAAAAAGAGAATTACATATTGAGATGTCAGATTTGAAATGATGCTTTCTCTTTTCATTTCAATTCGTATACTACTATATATATATATGAACTGACGTACACTACTGTAACACTTTTTTTAGAAAAGCACGTAGGTTGCTCTCTTAACTATCTTTGTCAAAGTAAATAGAATACAAAAGTAGTATTATGTAAGTAGTCGTTACTTGGAAACGGAAGAAAGTAGTTTCTTATTTCTTCACCTACTTCTTGTACTTAGCAACTTTCTCTTCTTTGAGAGAGTCAACTTTTCAATCAAACTCTTTCCCAATCAAACTATATATATCTTTTAGTATAGACTTTGGTTTCATAGTGTCAACTGCTCATTTTTCCATTCTCTAGGTAAGTATATAGAAGAAACTTTCTCTTCCGTTTTAATTTCTACTAATTTTCATATACTTTTTATATAAAGTTTTATTCCTAGTCTTGTATATGTTATTGCATAAGCTTGTGAAAAAAGTGAGTCAATTGAGTAATAGGCTATATAAAATCCAAGGTCTGTATTGAATATATAGGTATAGCTCATAAAGTATGTCATATAGAAGGAGAGCGTCAATAAATTTTATAGTAATTTCTTTCTCTTACGCTTGTACAGACTAAGTAAGTAAAAGTCATCCTGTTGCTACGCTTTTATGTCATGTCCTTCTTTACCTTTAATGCGATTGCTATTACTATGCATGCTATCAACCCAGCCATTACTCTTTACTTAGAGAATTTATAGACTATAGAGTAGATCTCCATTATCAACGCATATTGCTTCCAATGTTGACTGTTGAGAGAGTATTGAAAGAACTTGTCACTCTGCGTCATTTGATATATAGAGCTGTAAGTAAAAAAAGACTCATCTTCTACTATATAAGCTTACTGCATGGTATTATATAAAAAGTCTAAATAAAGCTAATGCTATTGCTATTAAGACTAGGCAAACTCTAATTCTACAAGACAATATACAATCCGCAAATTCTCTCTTATAACGAAAGTAATGTCTCATGTAAGACGACGAAGCTTTAGCTTCTGTGATCACCCATTTTTTTCTTCATTACTCAACACACTCAACCATCAACTCAACTCATAAAGTTATTTTTACCTAAGAAAATAATTGGTGAGGTCGAATTGAAAGAGGCTTGGCTTCGCTAATTGTTGAGTGATTATATATAAAAAGACGAAGTCTTCTCATCACTATTGTCAGTCAGTGTTGAGAAATTCTATTGTGTAGTTCTAAAAGTCTACATTCTAAAACTTTTTCTGAATTGGTACTGAATTGTTGAAGTTGGTGCAATATTTACTGTGCTATTATAATAAAATAGTAAAAGAGACTCAAGGACGAAAAAACATAAACGATTACATATATATATATATAAACTCACACCTGCTGAATCCTTGGTAGAAAGTACTTATTATACTTTATTACTTTAGTGGAGTACTTATATAAAAGGCGAGTGATATAATTCCTATATGCATAATGCATCAAGTTGTGTGCGTGCTGTGTCATACAACATGACTTGTTAAATTAGAGCAAAGTGAACTTAAATCTCTTCTATACTTTACTACATGCTAAAATGTAAGTCAAAAAATATCTTCTATGTAGGGAGAGTGAGTCAACACTAGTCTAACTAATCACGGCAAAATATCTTTATTTTACATGTCGCTCTAATCTTTAATGTATAAAATAATCCATCCTCTTATTACTTTATAAGAAACTGTCCTCCCTTTCAATGTTTTTTTCTCCTTTAATTTCGTCTTTGCATTATAAACTAAGACTTGAGTAGCAACACAACAGTTAATTAGTTTGCCATTAGCACTCACACTAAATCTTTAATGATACTTTCACCATGTTTCAACTTACCCCTATTACTCTCTCATGATATATTCATGCTATATGTAACTCAAAGTAAGTCTACATAAAAATATTCTCTCATCACCTACTTTCACTAGTACAAACACTCACTCATACGATCCTCTATAGTTTATTTATTCAAGAGATTTGATATGACTGTATTAAAACTCAATATATTTTCTCCTGCCATTATACTATGTTAGAATAGAATATCCTATATGAACTTATGATGTAGTATAACTAATATATCTTGAAGGTAGTAAAATGAATCGAGTAAATGCAAAAGCTCTTTTTATTACTAGTGTTGAATACAGAATCTTGTTTTAGGTTGTAGGAGAGAGAGTATATTAGATATTCTGTGAGAGCTAAAAGATATTATTATTCAGGAAATGTAGTCTTATGGACGATTTACACATGTAAAATGTAATATGTATAAGTTGCACTAAAAAAGTAGGTTTGAGGGCATCATAGGCTCTTTTACTTTATATAAGTTCTCAAGTTGAGAACATTTTATGACACTAGTAAAGGAGAGGACGAATGACTTGTCATGTCATTTGAATCAATGAAAAATTGCCAGGATCCTCTCTTGACTCTGTATTTAATTTCACACAATAACATAAACTGAGTAAATAGCTCGTTTAATGCTTTATTCTTCTCATGTTGTCCTAGCTTGTATAATCAAATCGTGAAACAAGTGTAACGTGTAATTTCCTTGCTGCATATACGGCCTATTACCTTTTAAGGCTAATGCAATATATATTTTGTATTATAATGCCTCTTTTGCTTGCTTTACTATGTAGTTTTGTCACCTAATTTTTTTTTTCTGCACTGCTATAGATATCATTTTTCTATATATTTCTCATATAAAAAAACTTATAAAAGTAAAACTAGTTAGTAGCTTTTTTCTTCTAGTCTCATCAACATTTTTATATCTACTCTCTGACATGACACAGAAGTGAATAACACATTTCATACTTCTCTTGCTGTACTATATTTTATTTAGTAGCCAAGTACGTAGTACGTAGTAGTAGCTCATATATATAAAGAGTTCTTTTTTTCTATCTGTAGTAGAGTAAAATAGTTAATATCATTAAGGCGTGAATTTCATTTCAGCTTTTGTAGCATCAGCTCGCAGCAACAGACTATAAGGCACCATCATCACATCACTAAATACAACAATTTAACAGCAGCAACTTTTCATCAGATTTCAACAGTACAAAGCTTTGTCCTTCCAAAACAAAAATTACCTTAAGGCACTACAACTTTTGTCTTCTCCTTTCTAAACTTATTAGCTTCCAACTTTCAACACGACAATCACCATTTGGTCCGTCCAGAATTTTCAAACCAGACTGACAACTAGAAGTTTCAAAAACTATTTTACATTGCAAATTTCAATCAAACGAGAAGATAAGGAAAAAAGAAGAGAACCTCAAAGATATTTAATTGCAATGACATTTTTATATTATATTATATTAGTACTGCTATAGTGTTTTGCAATTGTAGTGAGTTGTAAAAAAACTTGAAATTTTTAGTATAGTAGCAGCCCTGGCAAGTAAATCTAAATGGTCCAGTGTAGTTTCAGTAGTTGATGCACATTACTCAGACTCGTCAAAGTTAACTAAGCAACTGTCATCGTCATCATCATCTTCAAAACTTAAACCTTGTTCTACTAAAGCACTTTCATACGAACCAAGTACCTTTGAGTCCGAACCAAAAACTAATTTAACGACAACGTCATCAACAACACAACTTCAACAGCAACATCAACCTGTCACAAACGTAGAGTTGACTAGAAATTCTAACAATTCTTCCTCAGTTTCAACTACTAGTACTGAAGATATAACTGTCATCCACAAAGGCATTTCAACTTTAAGTATACAACAGTCAGTCATGCATGCTGGCGTTGTTTCTCGTAATTTGGTATGTTTGTTTAATTTATTTTTCTTAGTGTTGTCTTTCATTCCCTAGAAATCAATCCATTTGCTTCTTCTTCAATCTTAAAAATTTGCACTTTTTAGCACTTTCTCTCTTAACTAAACACATTTGTAGTTTTTGCTCTCTTGGTAGATTTTTCCATTTGCTCAGGTGTAAAAAAATCACTTTGTAAAATTTCCCTAACCTCAATGCGCTTCCAGGTTTAGAATTGTAGATGAAGCTAAAACTAAAGTCTCACTTTATTGCTTTCTAATTATATTAGAGTAGGTGCGTAGTCTTTAGAAGTGTTATTTTATGCTAATATTTTACACTTACAGACTAACTAAAAAAATATCTTTAAATCTATCAAATTGTACAGGAAAACTATCAGTGTAGTTCTTCAATATCTCATTACATAGGAACTTAGTACTCCTAACATAGTAAAGAAAAGTATTGATTCTTTATTGACTTTTCCTTCGAGCATATAAGATACTCGTAGACAATATCTATAAGCTACACAGCATCTTACAAACATGATGATACTCTCTTTTTTCTCTATATATATAGTAGTACTGTAGTACTTCATCCTAAACTCATGAAATGTTTGCACTACAGCTAAAGTCAACCAAGCCGTTAGCAAGTAAGCCGAACCAAACCACTATTATATAGAGAGAAAGCAAAAGAGAAAGTCGAAAAGAAAAAAGAATGGTATTTCATAAGTCAAGTCTAGTGGCTCAAACACAGATCATGAGAGAGAAATTTTTGAAATGAAATGGACCAATATATTCACTCTTTTCTCTTTTCTCTGATCTAAGCCAAAGAGTACTATATATATAAAGACCTAGAATTCCACATGGCGAGGTCGAACTCTTACTCCTTGTTGACAGATCAGAGAGTTGTAAGGTATTAAACCTTGTATGTGTACATATACTTGACTCTGTTTCCTAAAGAAGAGATCTAGCTTTTTTGTACACATGGAGTCAACAAAGTTCCTACTCCAGTTTTTACATTGACCTCGAAAGAGAGATGCTAGGAATAAAATAGAAACCAAATCATGCATCATGGAAGTTATTGCTGACTTTTTATCCTCGTTTGTGTATTCCATAGTCTCGTTAGAAATTTTAAGTTAGAATCAACGATGATAATTCAATAAACTAAATTTTATTAAGAAAAATTTGTGATCATGAGAAAAATGTATAGAATGTCAATCCAACTTTAATTTATACAAACCAAGCGAGAATAAGAAATGAATGGAAATATCTTGAAATGAATTTGTTATGTTGAAACTTACGTCATCAGTTGAGGGAAGACAAATTGTATATTTACGTTCTAAAGACTAGCAATTACTGCAATTTAGAAAAATCGACTAACGTATTTTGTCCTTGTACTAAAAAATAGAGAGAGGTTGACTAAATAACTTATTCTTAAATGTAAGTGTGTTGAATTCCGTCAAATTAGAAAAGTATGCAACTTTTTCTCTTCTCTTTTTATTGCCTTTGGGAAGATTCTGATTAAATTTTTTCGCATGTCATTAATAGTCCCTCTACGTGACACAAGTTAAAGTGGTGGGATGGTAGCTTCAACTTTTTTGAAACTTTTCTTCACATTTTTCTTCTTTTGAATTATATCAAAGCCATGGATCACTTTCTTAGTAGGTAAGTAGGTATTAGACATATATATAGTTAGTAATAAAAAAAATCTTGAGAGAAAAGTTGAAATATTGATGTGATATATGAATGAGAATCTTTTCTTTTACTGTTTGAAAGGTTTCGATTTGTAAAGCTAGAGAAAGGTACATATATATATATATATGGGCTACATTTATGAATAGAAAAAAATCACTATCACAGGTCACGTAAAATTGTACGATGAGAAATAACACTTTTACAAATCCCCTTTTGATGTATTACTACTAGGACTCTAAAGATATATCATCTCTTCGTTTACATATTCGACTTTTTTCCCTCTTTTATGTAAAGTTTTTTTTGGTAGTTTTCCATTTTCCATATCATCATTGTGTCACGTAGAATGATTGACATTTGTCTTTGTCTTTGCCAACTTTTCTTTTTTGGCAAGAATGTGAGAACCTTTTTTTCAACATTTATAATAATATGATGAAAGTGACTAAAAGTTTTGACAAGGCTTAACATAACTTGTTAGTGTGCGTGACTCGGTTTAAGAAAAAATATTTTCCAAAAAATTGATAAACTATTGGCGCATGTAGAGATTTAGTAATTTTTTTACTATCTTTTGCTGTTGTTACAAAGTTAGTAAAATAGCATTAAGTCTTTTTGGAGTCTAATAAAAACCAATTGAGCTAGAATTGTGCTGGGAGCAATAGTACAAGGACATTTTTTCTATGAATGTTAAATGTTATGTCTTGTTATATATACATGTAATAATAACAAGTGTACTTTATTCAAAACATAGTAGAGAAAAATTCACTTACAAGTACTCTTTTGTACAATTGCTAGTAAGAGTAGGAACTCAAGTACATACTTTTGGCAAGAGACAAAACACTACACTTGAAAGAGAAGAAGAAGAAAGTTACAAAAAGTCTCATGTTGAAAGCTCAACAATGATATATATATATGTAAAGAGTAACGAAGAAAAGGAAAAATAAGGAAGGAAAGCAAATATTCTTTTGGTCCATTGAATGAATAATAAGAATGACGAATAACTTTGGGCATTTTGTATAAAGGAGAAAGTAGGCATATATACAAAATACAATGTATCATCTTATAAATTGCTTATAATGCAATGTGTCATGAGATTTTCATTGCACTTGACTACTTGAGGTTTGCATGCAAAAAAAGCTTTTTCTTCATTACAGTAGAGTAAGAGAGTAAGTGATATGGCTACAAGTAGAATTCATCGAGGAGCCTTTTCACGTATTTTAAACACAATTGTATACATATAACGAAAAAAGAATAAATATTAATTCAAATCTTGTACTTTTGCGTAAAAACTTTGAGAAAGTAACTCTTCTGTCTGGATTTGAACTCGCGACCAACAGAGCTAGATAGATTAAAATTCTGTGTACATTTGTACCATTTTACTTATCGCCATACTTTACTGTAGTAAATTTTTCCATGCAGTTTTTTCACTCTTCTTTTCCATCTACAATTTATTATATTGCAGAGAGAGAGAGATTTGAATTGGTAATGCTATAGCATACTTCACATAAATATATACAGTTTCATCATTCCATGAAATGAAATAAAGCAATAGTGCTTGTTACTCATACAGTAATACATTATACAAAATATTACTCTACATCTCTAATCTAGATCTAAAGTTGTTGGCTAAGGTAATTAGCACAATATAAATTAAAAGTGTCACTCATACTCATTAATACTCAACCTCAAACATTACATGGTAGTAGAATAAGTGAAATTAATGACTTTATGTCACGTTATATCCAGCTGAGCTATCACTCTCATTTAGTAACAAATGGAATTAGTACCAACATTAGTAATATATTAAAGAGAGCTAGAAACTCGGAAATTCTAATCAGCATTTTAGCATTAATGTTTAGCACCATATTTAATTGTCACGCACACAATTTTTTTTATACTTCTGTTTACAAACATTTTTGCAAGGACAACATTGTTATTGAACTAATAAAATGTGTAAATTTGACAGTTATAGTAAAATTCTATATATTTGATGCTTTTTAGAACAAGTATAATAATACACATGAGAGTTGAGAGAGAAAAAAAGAACTACTGTGTTGGTAGTCAGCACAATAGTAAAAATGATTGCTTTCTCCTTAGAGAAAGTTCTCTATTATGGTTAATGGGATAGTGGTGAAAAGGAAAGAAAGCATTCATGTGAACAACTACGACGATAAAAAGCGTCGATAATATTTATTTATGCCTTTTCCTTCACAAGACGATTGTGTATGTGTGACTCTATCTCTATATCGTACACCAATGCAATAAGAAGTAAAAGTAGAGTAGAGTAGACTATTATTTGTATGAGGTAAGCATTTATTTCATTTTAGAAGGACACACAAACTCTTTCAGTAGTGCACTATCTTTTCTATCTCTCTAAAAGGGATTTTAGAATGCATAAAATATTCTCAAGTGAAAATCTGAAGAAGAAGATATTTTCTTCTATTCTATTTAGAAACCATTAAAAATAAAGTTGTATAAGGATCTGATATTTTTAAAAAGGAAATGGTAATACTACATTATTATATGCGGCTTTGGACACTCGTACGATTTATGAAGACTCTCTCAGACATTGAAAAGGAAAAATCTGTATATACACATAAAGTGTGTAATACATAATATGAAGAATTCATGTTGAATGAATTCACTTTTTCTACTACTATATTATTATACGTTGTTGTTGTCTGCTTCATTTTTTGAATATCATATATTAGATATTGCAGACAAATACACTTTTCTTCACAATCGCAAAAAGGTATACATAGACTATACAGAATGTTAGTTCCGTTTAGTATTTTTCCTCCAGGAAATGGAGAAGTTTTCCTTAGCTTTTCTTACCCGATACAAAAATGCGTATAAAGCTTACATTTATGCTATATATAGACGTAAACCAATAAAAGTAGTTTTGGGCTTACTATTTTTCAAGATTTCCAGGTGAAAATATTAATACTCTAGAGAATTATTAAAAGCTATTACCGAAAAGTACTTATTTGTCACCATCACCTCAATTACAGCAGTTTATCAATGTCCTCTTTTGCTGTTGCGTCTCTTTTATATGCCCACTTTCGCAACTTTTCTGTTGACTATACAATATGCAAATAGCGTTTATTTATTATAGGTCCAATATGTGTTACCAGATATTTATGTATAAAGTGGTTACTTTTATCTCACTTCTGGGTATTCAAGGTTAATACTACAAAGTTATAAGTTTCAAGGTACATTTTATGTATTATTTTTGGTAACTTATGATATCGATGTATTTATACATATAAAGCTTCAATTGTGTGCCCCTTAGCAGGGGAGAAAGTAAGTGTGTTTTGACATGCATTTCCTGACTTTCACTATTGCAATTATTTATGGTTACACACCATTGAGTCATACGGGAATAATAAAATTCCGATTTGTATACACCAAAAAAAACTAATGGCGGAGCGAGTACACTTAAACTTAATGTTGTGATTTCTTTTTTCCTTAAAAAACAAACAATTCTTCTTTTTTTCAGGCTCGTGGGAAACCCGATGGACAAAAAGGTTCAGCTGGGCCCAAAACACCAACTTTGAGTGCCAAAAATGGGCAGGGTAAAAATGGACAGAAACCCAAAGAAAAACCACCTTCAGCACAGAAAGGTCAGGTGAAACAAGCTCCACCAAAAAGTCAAAGTGTGGTAAAGAATGGGAAAAAGAACAAAAAAGGACAACGACATCAAACTTATGATTTGGTCGTTACTATTGATTTGGTGAGTACATTTTTCTAATAAAAGTATTTACTAAACAACAAGAAAAATAATAGTCTATTTTTATGCTATACTATCTACATGCTATATATATACTATAGAAAATTTATATGCAAAGGAAATAGATGTGCATTTTTCATTGTGACGTTTTAAGACTTTTTATACTAAAGGTAATTTACATAATGACCCATTACATAGAGTACACTCTAACATAGCACACCTACTTTTTGATGTTTGAAATAAATTTATGTCATTATGCTGTCGTCATCTTTTCTAAAGTTACAAAGCTGCCTCGTTGATTTATTCTGTAAGAGAATATTTAGTGCATTTCACTAAATTATATGGAAGTAGCAACATTGGACACTTTCCCAATGTCTTGTAAAAGGAAACTAGGATAAAAAAGAAAGAAGAAGAGAAACATAATACTTGCCACGTGCTACTAGTTGGATTTAGAAGACAACTTTTATTTTATATTGGAGTAGACTTGTAAAAAAAAAGAAGTGGTTTGATGCCCTTGTTTTTTAAAAAAATTACATCCGAGAAGAGCAATATAAAAAAATGATAGCTTCAACTCGATTTATTTATTGTCATACGCATTACTACGACCATTAGGCTTTTTTTATAGTATATATGTATAGTAGAAAAGACGCACTACACAATTTCGACAATGGAGTGTTGTATAGAATTGTATAAAGTATTTTGGACAAGCCAGAGTAAAAGTAATGATATTTTTGTTGGTACTTTTCCCAAAGAGAAATTGTTTCACTTGTTTTTATTGGATATGAAAGCAATTTTACACATACACACTTTGTAAAATATTGACAAAAGTTGTTGACAGATTCATCATGAAAAACAGAAAAAAAACAGTAGGAAAATTTTCATTTAATTTTTTTGACACATACAAATCCTAGGATTTATATGGGATTGTTTTTTTACTAAATTCCCATATCTACTTTTTGCAGTGTCTGTATTTCCTTCATTTTAGCCTTTTGTTGTTCTACGTCTGACATGAGAGAGAAAGTGAAGACAGCTTTGTATGTAATGACACAAAAATATCCTCAGTAGAGAAAGAGTACAAGAGAGAGCTGTCATGTTTGTAATAGCTGATGATACTATTCATTTTTTGTAAGAGAGATTTAGGACATAGAACAGATTCTATAGGAATTATCTCATGTACTAAAGAATGAAAAGATGAGAGTGTATTAAGCTGTCAACACTTTCTGTTGTATATATATTGACCTCTGAGAGATATCTGATTTGATTTTAATTTTATTTTCTTCCAAACAAAATTTCATGTCATTAATCATTTTTTTCTGACATGCATTAGTAGAGTATAAATACTATACAAATCCACTAATGAATAAGATAGCTTATTTTGGCAGATGTATACAAGATTTCTTGAGGTGTTTTTCTTGCCAAAAACTATGACAAGTTTAGTAAATATTCCAAATAAAAAGGCTCGGATTTCTTTTCTGGAGAATTATAAGAAATGTTGGCAACTTCTATGTTTAGAATAATAGTAAACTACTACCGGTCTTAACAAAAGCAAAGATATCATCATCTAGATTACAGATTTTGCTGAAATTCAATTCATTTTAATTATAATTTTAGTCAAAATTATCTTAAAAAAGCTAGAAAAATATATTCTCAACTTTGAGCGTACAAGTAAGAATTGTCAAAGTTTTTTCAAAATATATTTTCCTACTGTTGTCTAACATGGTAGCAAATGGGCAAAATTCAGTCTGCAAATTAAAGAGTATATAATAGGGAAGTTATGTGAGTACTTTATTTTTGGCTTGTTACTTTTCGTAGAAATTGTGCATAAATAGTAAATAGCCAACGAAGTTAGAGTGTTTATCGGTTCATAATTTGCATATGTATATACAACAGTAGTATTAACTACTATTTAATACTCCTTATTTTATATTTCAGACCGAATATGGACTCACTGAAGAACAAGTTGGAGGTATGTAAAAATAAAATTTCTGGGCATAAAGCAGTAGATTTACATTTTATACCAAGAATCGAGTAGCACACATATGCTCAAATACACGACTTTTTAGTAATAAATGACATTTTATCGTGTAACTCGTCAATTTATTTTTTTGTTACACACATATAGCATGCTCAAACACAATGGCTCTTTTAGGCAATTTCTTTTCTTCTGACATAATATATATGATTGTGACATTCCGAGTTATTTGGTCCATGTTTCAACATTGTACACAAAAAAATAAGATTAAATTCTGAAATGTCATTTCATTTGTGACAGCATAATATTTTTCTAGACATATATAACAATTTGTAGCACAGTTGAAGAAAAGAGAAATTTTTACCTTACATTACTTTTGTCACTTATTGTCAATCATTTAACCAGAATTGAAAAATCAGTTTCACATTTTTGCAATTTCTTATGCCTCAAACATCATGAATTTTCATTAAATTTGCAACGTTGCAAAAATTTAATCTTGAAAAAAACAACATTTCATATGAGTATACTCAAAGCATATGGTGATAAAAACTTCATGTTTATATGTTTTTTTACAGAATATAAAGAAGCTTTCATGCTATTTGACAAGGATGAAGATGGTACTATTACAGCAGCTGAATTAGGAGTTGTGATGAGATCATTAGGCCAAAGGCCCACAGGTAAGTATTAGTTTCACAAATTATTAAAAATTACATAGAAAGCCACACAATAAAGTCTTAAATCGTGGTAGTAAACAAGAAAAACTCTTAAGATTCTTACTTAAATTAAATATACGCTGTAAAACTACGTCAATTTCCAAAAATAGGTACTACTCAATTATAAAATATAAAAAAAGTACCATTTTCATAAAAAATTGCATCCAAAAGGGCAAAAGTTAATCTCTCCAACCGGATTCGAACCAGTGACCTGTGGATTTCAGTTTGAAACAACTACAGTCCATCGCTCTACCATCTGAGCTATAGAGAGGGAGCCGTTGTATATATGAGGTTGGATACTCTGATATAA
>VCNE01013320.1:0-16726 GCA_009869805.1 Oncopodura yosiiana
GTCCAAGACGACGCTTCGCTTGTAAAATTTTTTAACCTAACCTTCGTTGACAACAATGTTTAGTGGTCGTTAGGTGACTCTACATGATCACCCCCTTAAAGCGGCAAGTTTGAACTAGTTGAAAGTGTGGTCATTTGGCGTTAGTTGTACAAAATTGTTCTAAATTTTTTAATTAAAATTCATTGTATTTTATGAAATTTAATCAAAATCCAGGTAAGTTTTAATTAGTTCATTTATTTCAAGTCATCATGGCATATATTAAAAGTGAAATTACGATATTCTACATGATCATTTTTGGATTTTTTTCTTTCCCCTTTGCATTTTTTTAGAGACGACGCTAACTTTTTCGGGCAGACAAAAAACCTATTTTCTTTTGATTTGTGACTGGCAATTATTTTAATACTGATAAATATTATAGTAAGTTTTGTTTTTGATATTTCTAAGAAAATCTTATGTCTTTTTCACCTTTATTTGTTATTGCATTGCTTGTTTTTTCTTTGTGTTATTTCAGTTATTTCCTCTACACTTTTTTCTCTTTTGGTTCTAAATTAATCTGAAAAAATGCCAAGTCTAATAATTAACAGTGAGGACTATGAAAGCCATTTCAAATGGTTTGCTGAAATTGATTTGAAGAAAGAAGGAAAATGGAAGACTACATTAATAAATAGAGAGCTTTTCAATGATCATGATTCTAACGTACTAATTACTCCAGACAAAGAATATAAAGAAAATTCTCAAGATGAAGAAGCTGAGCCTCTTGTTCCTGAACCAGAACCATTAGATCCTATTGTTACAACACATAATCTTCAAAAAATTAGTTGGCCTTTAATTTCAATAGTTTTACGTGGAACATTTGAAGGACAATATGCTCCTGCTTATCAAGAGCTTGAAACAATTTTAGCAATGGAACAAGGTCAAAATTTAAATCAACCAGTGCAACATTTGGCTGCTGTTAATTATGTCATGATGGCTAATCAACTTAATGTATTAGAAAAATGGCAAGCTTCTGGACAAGAAGATTTTCCTGGTGATAATATTATTGAAGATGTGAGAAATCAGTTAAGAATAACATCAAATTGTCTTGCTAGTAATGAAGCTCAAGCAGTCATTTGTGTAATGAAAGCTATTTTAGCTCGTGACATGGGAGATCATGAGCTAAGAATTGAATTTGCAAAAAAGGTAAAAAAAATTAATGTAATTTGTGATTTTACAAATTAATTAATTTTTTTTATTTAGGCAACAGAATTGGAGCCACAATGGGCAGATTGGTATCGACAATTGTATCGAGCATTGAGACAATATCGTCGAACTCAAGATTTTCGAAGTAATGCTGATTTGGAAGAAAGAATTGTTGTTAAGCAAGCTTATTCAATGAGTTTAAAACAAGATCCAAATATAGCTTTGGCAGATGCTATCAATTTGACAATTTATTATGGAGATATCTTGTTTGAATGTCCTTCTTTTGGAAGTGTTATTCATAGAGAAATTAGTGCAAATGCTATCAAGTTTGCTAGGTATATATATATATAAGAATAGAAGAATAAAGAATAATGTCAGTTGTAAGAATTTAATTTAAGAAAGTTACATTATTTTGTTTTATTTTTTATAACAGGGAAGCTACAAAACTTCATCCTACAAGTAAAAAATTAAAATTGGATTTGGCTAATTTTCTTAGTGGACGATTTCATATTTATCGAGAAGATCCTGATAAAGATTTGGCTGAAGCTGAAGAAATCTACAAAGAATGTGAACAAGGTCCATGTTCATCTTCTGATCTCCATCGTATTGGAAAATTTTATCGTCTTATTGTAAGTATCGTGTCTTGTATAGTTATCTTGTCTAGCCTATATTTTATATTCTTTTTATTTTTGCACATTGATTTATTTGTAGAAACGTAATTATGGCAAAGCACAAAAATATCTGGAATTGGCTTTAAAAGCAAATCCTGGAAACTTTCCATGTTTAATGGACTTGTTAAAAACTAGATCATATCGTGAAAGAAAAGGACCAGAAGAACTTGTTGCCATAATTCGCAAGACTTTAACTCATTTACGTCATAATAAACCATACTCTGCACAATTGACTTTTGCTGGTGGATTTTTTATGTTGGGAATCAATGCACAAAAGGCTCTTGCTCTTTGGCTTAAAGCTTTGAGTATGGATCCTAATTCATCTGTAAGCCAAGTAATTTATCAATTTAATAATACTAATATTAAAATTATAAATAATTATAATGAGTTTTTAAAAAAATATTTATTTACCGTTGTCCATACAGTTTGTACGACTTGTCACAACTAGTAATGCATTTGCTGATAATTGGTCCACTGGAGCTTTAATCCGTCTTCAAGAAATTGTCCAGTTTGTTCATAAATGTGCAGAAGAAGAGAATGATGATGAGAAATATGCCAAGTTGGCTTCTATCTTTGATGAAAGCATTCTTAATATTAAAGCAGATATTCAAAAATATCATGATAGACGTGCTAAGCAAAATGCTGAAAAAGCTGCAACAGAAGATAAGAAAGAGAAAGGTAAAACTTATTATTTGATATATTATTTTTGTAATACGATTATATAATTTTTTTATAGTTCTTGAAGAGAAAAGTGACAATACTGAAGAAATCGTTGAGCATGAGAAGTGAATGAGAAGAGGACAACATGATTATTTATTTATTTATGAACTTCTTCTATTAATTAATTACAAACAAAAACATATATGAACAGAAAAAATAGAAAAACTGTAAAAGAAACTTAATTTAGAATTTAATTGACTTTACTTATGATACGTGTTAGAATTTGAAATTGATTTTTGAGTACTTTAAGTACAATATATTTGACATTAATTTCGGTATAATAGTAACAATAGATTAGATTGATAATATGTAACGATAATAAATTGACTTGATATTCGGAAAATAAATCAATTAGAATTGAAAAATATCGATGTGTATTGCTTGTGTAGATGTTTTTCACTCCTTTTTAATTTGAGCCAATCGTAATTGTTCTCGTCGACGTCTCTCATCTGCTGTGTCTTCATCTTCACTGTCACCATTATCGTCAGATCCTTCTCCAGCTCCAAGTACAGCTTTAATTGCACTAACAGCACTGGGACTATCAGTTTGAAGAGTTGCATGTACAGATTGCGTTGGAACTTCTTGTGGTGGCTCCTCAGTTGGTGTTGTTGATCTCGGCCCCTGAAGAGCTGCTATAGACTTTACAACTGCCTCTAATACAGTTAATAATGTTAATGGTGGCCTTGTTGTCGTCAGAGTCATGACTTTATTTTCAGAAATCGTTGTTGATGATATCTCATCTTCTACGGCTGGAGCCGCATGTAGCTCTCCATATAATAAAAGTATCTGTCATGTGAAAATTTTGCGATATAAGAAATTAATTACAAATTTTGTTCTAACTACAAACTTACTTGTATTGTGATGACACTAAAATAGAATTTTACAAAAAATGTGAACATTGTGGCTAAGCCACTTGTAACGAAAATCACTATATGATCAGAATGGTAAATGAGAAAGAAACTAACATTTTTTTGTTTCATTGAAAGTACAGATGCTCCTGAGCATTACATCAAATCCCGTTATTGTATGAATAATAATTTTATATGTATTAATCATATATTATGTAATCAAAATTATGCAGTTAGTTTATTTTCGTAGTTTATTGCCAGAATTAATAAATATTTATTCTCTTTCTCGTCGTCTCTCATTGTCATCTTGATCATCTTCTTCATCTTCAGCTGCAGCAGATGCAACAGAATTTTTAGGTTTTTCATTTTGATGATAAGACACGTAGATTATTTCTGTAGGAATTTGAGGTTTTGGAGTAGGCGTTGTTGAGCGATATCTAAAATCTTGTAGCCCTGCAAAACGCTTTACAATGGCACTTAGTACGTTAAGAACTGGTCCGAATATTGGAATTGGCTTAGTTGTTGTCTTTGGTGGCTTGGTTGTTGTCATTCTTTTAACTTTTATTGGTTTAGGAGAAGTTTGAACTTCAGAGGTGTTGGTAATATTATCATTATTGTTATCGATAGAGGAATCTAATTCTAATGGCACGGCTTCAGTGCATTCAAATTGTTGTTGTAGGAGAAACGCCTGTTAAAAAGATATGTACATTATTTACTTATATAAAAGATTACGAAAAAATTATAATTATTCGTCTTACGAGAGCAATTATGGTACAAAAGGCTAATTGTGATTTGTTACACATTGTATCAGATTGGATAAATATAATGAGACTTCAAGATAGAATTCAAGCTTTTGATGAAAAGAAATGAACTATACAAAAATGAACAAATTGGTTGCTTTTGTTTTACTCAGAGTCGGTCATAATAATGAGATTCAATTTACGGTAAATTGGAAACTCAAACAAGGAGGACACATGTTAATAATATGAATATCAATTATTACATTTATAAACAATGCCGAAAATCTAACGAGAGGTTGCAATGCAATTCGCCAGAATTATGAGTAAAATTTTGAAATTCTAACGAAAGAAAAATCCCTTTTTCAGGCGTAAGTTAAGTACAACTCTCATAAAATATTTACTATATGTCATGATGTAAACTTAATTAAAATACATAGTAAGCACCTCTTAGCATTTTGTGACGATTCACAATGACTCACTTTTATGTAATCAATTTCCAAGTATTTTAACCCGGAAATAAAATATTCAATTATTGGTTAGGCAAGCAGTAAAGTGCAATCATATATGTCAGTACAACAGAAAGAAATCATCATGATATTAAATTCCTATCTTCTGTTTATCTTTCTCATAAGCCTTTTTCTCGTAACTACTCTTATTGAAGCTCGTCGACAACGTCAACATTCAGACCAAGACTCAAGTTCGTCAGCCGATTTTCCGTTTGCTGTTACAATCTCAGAAAATGATACTTGGTATGCTAATATTATTTTTGATAAAAAAAAGCTATATTCATATATATCTACTTCTCATTATGTACATAGTTGCTTTGTTACTAAAGAACATGCTGAAGAAGAGTCTGGAACATTACTCAATGAGAAATATATTTTAACTAGTACTAATATGTTACTCAAGAATCTGTATAATTATTAATTCCATTATAAACTCTGTCATATAGATTCGTGGTCGTGGAAGAAAAATTGGCTTCGTAAAGATGCAAAGAAAACTTTTAATGTATTTGTGATGCGTAATGGTAAACTAGCAAATACTGAACCATATGCTGTAGATAAAGTTGTTCTCCATCCAAAGGGCGACGGCCACGGGTTGAATGATGATACTTGGTTAAAAACGAAAGGGTATATATAATATATACTATATAATAACTGAATTTATACTTTATGAAATTGTAACTAATTTTAATTTTAGTTGGGTTAATGCTGGACTTTTAAGAGTCAAAGGTTGCATCAAGGGCATACCACCAGTTCAACTTGAAGAAACCAAAGAAAATTTACGACCAGGCTCAATGATTAAATTCTTAGGATTTGTTAAATCTGGAAGTGGAGCAAAACTGAAAGCAGTAGATGTGTCCGTCACTAGTAAGCGTGATTGTCCGTATCCAGTTAGGCCAGCTGAATTTTGTACACCAGATGCAATTAAATGGAATACTATTGATCATGGTGGTGGAACTATGTTTTACAATGAGGAAGACAAAGTTTGGAGACAAGTGGGTATCAATGCACAAAATATTGGTACTGGTAAAAGAATTCCTGCAGCTCTCTTTGTAAGAATTCATAAACTTGTTCCATGGATCAAGTCAGTTATAGACAATGATTCTGCTGCTATACAAAAATGCAGAGATCCACATCCTCCAATTTCTGAAGAAGAAGAAGAAGTCGCAGAGTTGTAAATAAATTATATGTGAGAAATAAAACTTTATTGACAATAAACTACCATAAACAATGACAATACTCTTTATAATCAAAATCAACACAACCTTGATTACCAAATCTATTCATTCTAACCACACGTCCATCAAGTATCCATCCTCTTATTGGATGTTGTATCACAGTAGCTTCAAATGCTCCTGGACCAGGCCATAAAAGATAGGCCACTTGTAAAATTCTAATTTTGAGACCAAATATATTTCCAGAGTATGAAAATTCTTCTTGGTTCCATTCATAAGCAGAAGTAATTTTATTCAGTCTTAAATAAGCACATGCTGAAGCTTTGGGACTCAAATAGTCATTCATACTTTGAATTAGAAAATCAACAGCACTAGTAACAATTTGAGAATCTCTATCAATTTCTTTTTTAGCTACGCAAAGACACCAATGTAATGGTATTCCTGCTTCAGAGCAACTTCGATCCTTTTCTAATTTTAGAAATAGACTCTGTCCAATTTGTGTTTTCTTATTCTGTTTTTGCTGGAGAATTATAGCATTGTTTTCTAATTGAGACAAATCCAGTAGATGATAAAGTGTATAATGCAAATCAAATGGAGATGTGAGTCTACTAGCAGAGTTTTGTTTCAAATTTTCAGTGGCTATTGGATATTTTGTAGAAAACCATGAAGGAATTGTTATATAGACAAATGGCATTCTATCTTCAATTTGCCCTTGATATGTTGCTCGAATATTATCTGCTCTATTTCCATGATCGCTCATTAAAATAAGAATTGTGTTATTCAAATGATTTTCTTCATTGAGATATTTTAGAGTAGAAAGTAAATGCTCATCTCCATTTATAAGATAATTGTTATCATCATGAGATAATTTAGTAGCCCATGTAAATTGAAAGTGAAGCTCTTGTTTAAAAGTTTCTACTAGATTTTCTAAATTGTCTAATAGTGTTTTAAATGAAAGTCTTGTTCCATAACAGAAGTTATTTTCACTTCCATGTCTCCCTTGCATAAGTCGAGAAAATGGACAAAAATAATAATCTGTTGGTGGATTTTTAAATGCATATGGCCAATACATATTGAATATACTAATTCCTGGATCATCTTCAGCAAAACTTGTATGATAGCCTTTGGATGCAAAAGTTTTCCATATGAATAATGTACAATTGTCCAATTCTACACTATTGGCATTTCCATCAAAGGAATTGACACAAATTTCTTTAAATTTATTTAAATGAACTCCAGTCAATAGTGGAATTACATTTGGTAATGTATTGTCAGCTACTTTAATGTAACCATTAAGTGACATTGTAATTGCTGATGATAAATTTGAGAGTAAATAAGATCGAGATTTTGGCATCATTCTCTGAAAACTTAGATGAGAAGTTGCATCCATTCCAAAAATTATGACACTGAGACTCTCTTTTACTTTTTTGTTAGTTTCTCTCTTTTTCTTATTTTTTTGGTTATTGATCAAAGCAAATCCGTCTTCATAATCGGGATGAAATGAATCGTATGCATCAGTACAGAGAACTTCAATAAAATTATATTTTGAAGGAATTTGTGTCACATTATCAATTATTTGATGACAAATGCTGTCTCTCCAGTAATTTTGATCTGTGCTTCTATCAAATGCTCTATAACAGCATTTCTTTCCAGGATCAAATAACCGAGTTAAATTATTTGTTCCTCTAGGTATAGTAAATGCAATTTTTCCTACATCTGGATTTGCACTTGCTGGGCAATTGAATAGTTTTATATTTTTGTCAATAAATTGGATTATATCTGAGCCATACAACTCCAGTTTTGGGAATTTACATTCTTCATGAGTAATAACAAAAAAGGTTTCTTCTGGAGTTATCGTCTCATTGCTGTAATTAAGAAACAAAGTTTAGTAAAAAAATTTTAAAGAGATACTTCCTGTAATTTATGTAAGTGTCGATTACCTGCTGTAGAGAAGTAGTAAATGAGACTGTGAATAAAATAATCCTATTATTAAAATAGCTAGTGCATTGAAAATTAAAAGTTTTAGACAGCGACAACGGTTCAGTGATCGAGTTTTTAATTTATTAATTTGTTGTATTTTTTTAATAGGTCGTATAAATGAGCGATGTATTTTGTATTGAGTTTTCTTTTGTGGAATTAGCAAAGATGTTAACACTTTGAGGCGTACCATTATGCATAATGTGCACTAAAAGTCTCTAGTAGATATAAAATTTCAACAAGTGTCGTTAGAACTCATGTTTTTCTCAGTTAATATTTTATATATTTTATTTGACACTGGCACACGCTAAACCTTCAACCTTCTTGCATATTTTATAGGTGTCCAAATGTATGTCACTCTTCAATATCAATCAATATTTGTACTAATGTGTACTACATATTACAATATACTAAATTTTTTGATATAAAAAATGCAACAGTTGTGTCAAGAAGTTATGTATATAGCTATTGCTATATAATTTATTTTTAATTATAGGTACTTTAGATATGAAAGGTTATATACAATACTGTATTTCCTAATTCTTTAATAAGGAGTATTCTCATATGATCTCATGTGGTTTAGTTCCCTATTACCAAATTTAGCTCAGAGTTCACAACATTGTGCTACACTAACTTTATTTAGCGAACATTAGCCTTGACAAAAAGACGAATTACTAAATATAGTACGTTTGGTGAGTACAAAAATTTGTATGTGGGCGACAAACAAGAAAATGTAAAGTAGTAAAAGAAATTCTTTTTAAGTAAACTAAATATTTGAACAAGTCGAGAGATATATTATTGACATAAAGCTTTAGTAATAAAAGGAATGAAAATATAAACATTGAAGCAGCATAGCTGCCTTTGCATTATGAAATTTCAATTGCTGTTGGTAGCTTCAAAGCTTCGTGTGCGTCCATTACAAGAGACTCAAGTTCTTTAGAGACATAAACGGTTATGACTAACTGTACTTGTAATATTTCGGCAATAACGTAGCCAGCTCACTAATTGCAATTTATTACATGATTATTCACAAGCACACTAATTGAGTTCCTCGTCATGTACATTTTAGAGCGGTATGAATAATAAAGTCAATAGAACAAAGTCAAATGATTGTGTCATGTCCAATGAGATTTTTTGTGTTCTTTTATGTTTTTATTGTTCATTAGTGTCTCACAAAATTCTATAGAAGCTACTATTTTATAATAGAATCCAATCCAAATATGAACTACCATGAAGTCATTATAATTATGATATAGAGCTATAGAAAAGGAGACCATCACTACACTATACAATAAGGATTGCAAAATGTGAAAGAGATTGTTGCATATGAGACAAAAAGTGACTTCAAGTACATTGAGCATAAATGTAAAAGGAAAAAAGCTCATCACGTAAATACATATATCTAAGAATTACCTTTAAACCAATTTAGATTAAAATTCATGTAAGTACTCAATCTTGGTTAAATTTTCCTTGTGCTAATCTTCGACCTTTTTTCTTAACATTATATTTTTATTTATTTTAGCAAAGTGTCCCTCAACTGTCCTGACTTGCTAATCACTATATATACAACAAGCACATATATGCCTTCATATTTTGAAGTTCTCTTTTCTAAGCAGTTTTCTAATGGTCAGCACATAGAAAATTCCTTAGTGCTATAGGCTATTTACTTGTAAGTTGTAACTTCAATTCATCTTTGAAGATGAAGCATATTATTTAGATTCTCAATTGCCAACTCATCTTTTTGTTGTTCTTACATATTCATATTCTCCTTTGCTCATTTTGCTCCAAGTAATAAGTAGGTATGGGCATCCATACTAAAACGTCTTCTTCTTACATATATACTATAAACAAGAGATATGTATATATGAAATATGAATAGATAAAAAGATGGATATATATATAATGAGCATATCTCTATATATGATGTAATATGCAACATGTCTACGCAATGTTTGATATTGATGTTGAATTACACATATAAGAGGTTAGATTGTTATGTTATTATGTCTCATCATTATTACGATCAGAAAGTGCATGCCGATGGCTCCAACTAAACTTTACTCTATACTAATACTAAATGCATTGAAAGATTGAAACTAAAAGTTTTGCTGATTGCATCTCCATATATATATATACTTTACTACCTGCTTTCAGCTTTAGGGTAGCCAAGTATCTAATAAATGTTCAGAAATGTAGTTTTCATATCAGATCTTTCTAATGCAAAATATTTTATAAAATTTTCCAAACTGCGGCATAAAACGAGAGAAAAAAATCAAAGGGTTGTGTACCCTTAGGGATCTCATTTTTCTAGAAACTAAGGAAGAGATGAAGAACATCTGTGTATAATGATCTTAAACAACTCTAACATTAGGACAGTGTCCTTCAGCCAAAAGATCTCTATACCTTTTCTGCCTACCTTTTCTTCTTACAAAAAGTTGGTTCAATGCTACGTGACTTCTATACTACTACACCTTTTATATTCATTCCTTTGCAACTTGTTACACTGCACTGCATGAGGTGATGGTAAATATCTCGTCTTAGCAATGCATGACTAGGTATTAGTTTTCTACATATATAGCTGACCGAAAGTCTTCTTCTTGGAGAATTGAATATATCCCATTATAAAGCTAAATAGTATAGGAGAGCCAGGAGAGTAAAAAGAAGATGAACCAGGTTTTGTTGTTGTAATGCATATTGGTTAGTTAGGCCCAGAAGGGATGAAAAAGGGATTCTGTGTTTGTACCTCCGGCCTAAGAAGAGAAAAATACATTCATTGCCATCTGAGCACATCTGAGAAGAAGATGTAAAGTTAGTTTACCAAATTACTTTTTTAGTCTCGGATTACACATTTCATTTAAAGACTTTAGTGTGAGTGAGTCAGTGCCATAAAATACAAGTTAGCCATATATAAAAATAAATAGCCACCAATGCCATTGAATCATTGAAAGTTGAAGTTCTCATTTTTCTTGGGAGACAAACGTATATATATTACATATAGCAAAAGTAGATAGAGATAGTAAAGAAGGAGAGTATATAGTTAATATAGTAAAATGTAGAACTCCATTTGATTGCAATTACTATCATCGGCATTGCTTTACTGCGATACGCTAGTGACGACTTGATGAGATGAGAGGTATAGTGATTATTTAGTTGAGAAGCTGGAGGACAAGAGAAGACATTGCGGTTTGTTGTTTACTCTTGTTGTGTGTGGTTGCTGTTAAGAACTTGAAGTTTATTATAATATGCTCTATATTATGAGTAAGTTACAGAGCCATTGACAATTGAAAAAATATGTATCATTGTTCATTGTCTCACTGATTGTTTGTGTTGTGTCACTCTGTTGTTTGTGTATCTGTGTGTATAGTTCAATAGTGTTCATGGTTTGATTTTGATTTCTCATCATTAGCCACGGCTTACATTGTTATATATTGAAGCTTTTCGGGTGAAACGTGAAGAACAATTGGGAAGGATGATGAGCCATGTAAAATTGGGTAGTTAAAATCTTGGAATTGAAATAAGAGTAGTCAAGATGCAAGACGAGCGTACAAACTCATTGAACAGGTGAGATATATATCTATATATACGTATATATATAAAGAAAATAAATACTAAGAATCCTAAAAATCAAATTAGAAATTAGGGAAAGGGAATAAAGACTGTATTTAAACAATTAATGACACAAATAAAGAGCACACAATGTCAAATTGAGTATACTGACTTGTAGTTGATGATTGATACGGACTCAACACGATTGACGACTACTCAATGAGACAATAAACTGACATGCTGTGAGAGATCACCAAGAATGATAAAAGATGCATTCAAGTGATTGAATTGCTAATTGAAATTGTCGTAGAGTGCAATATAAAACTTTGGAGTACATTTCTACAATGCATTTCTAAAACAATAATTATTAGTAGTACTGTCAATTGTCATTCTTGTCATCGCACTACATTATTTTGGGCTTGGTTTAAAAGCTTAGAAAACTCTGTTAAGTCTTATAATCGTTTTTCGTATGTACTTTCGTCTTTATAGTTGTATGCATCTAATAAGCATAAATTATAGAAATCTTACAGAACTTTTGAGACTCTCCCTCAACATAATAAGATAAATATAATGCAATATGAATTCATTCATTGTCTTTAGAAGACATTTGAAAAGATGAAATGACATAAGGAGTACATTAGAGAGATTTTTTTCTTTAGATGTGTAATTATCTAGAAGAAGTTTTTTTAAGCAATTATTGTCACCTTTCTCTATATGATACTCTCGTACTTAAAAAGTTTAGTTAAGACTCTTCTTGTTGTCGTCGCCAAAGTCTCATTTTGTTCAAGTATGGTAATGTTAAGTTATATATATGGTATTGCTATATGAAATGAGTAAATTTTCCAAAAGTTGTCATTGCTATCTCATCTTCCCTCAATGTAATATAATATACATCAAGAGTTTTATACCTTATAGCTTAATTGATGGTGCAGATGTATACTATATACTACGCAGAATAATA
The DNA here is from genome assembly GCA_009869805.1 of Oncopodura yosiiana. Classification (NCBI taxonomy): domain Eukaryota; kingdom Metazoa; phylum Arthropoda; class Collembola; order Entomobryomorpha; family Oncopoduridae; genus Oncopodura; species Oncopodura yosiiana. The sequence continues at coordinate 12,321 of VCNE01013320.1, forward strand.
TCACCCAACTTTTTCTAAAGAATGATGTAGATGCCATAAAAGGAATTGAGAGCTAAAAATCCCTTGAGAATGTGTAATGAATACTACAAACTTTCAAGCTATTTTAAATGGAGAGATAACGACGAAAAAGAGAATTTTACCTTGAAAAAAATATATACATATTGCTAATCCTATGCTAATTGAATTAGCTTTGAAATGAGCAAGCAAAAGTGATTGAGATATATATATATATGTCTACTAAAGAATTTCTTTTCTTTTTTATGACATTTTGACCAATTCTGATGTCAACAAAAATGCAAAGTACAGTAGTGAAAAGTAATAAGAATTTTTAAAGCAATTACATTAACATTTTGTCAACATGTGTTCTTATGTGATCGCATCATCGTCACAATGTGATTTATTTTTTGGTATTGAGCTCTGTTGCTTGTCGCTTTAGCCTTTCACTGTGAACGCCTTTTTTGTTGTGTGGGAAGAGATATATTGTATGATGCTCATAAAACTCATATTCTTCACGTCACACATCTAACAAAATGTCTAAATGCAATCTGTACTTATGTAGACAATAACATGCACAACACTGTGTTTCAAATTGTGTTGGATGAATTGGGCCTTATGTAGTGCAGAGGTCATTCATTTCCATTTAGAATTTGGTGAGCTTTTGACTTTTTTCAAGTAAGATTCTTCATGTCAGTCACTCATAAACCATCCTTGTTGCACTTTTCTCACAATTTGTTGCAAAAAAGAGTCGAGTACATGAGTACATATATACAGTTTTCAGTCTATTTTGCAGTTCTACTTAAAAGTTGTAAATGTTTGACTCGTATTGTTTTTTATTCTACTCCGTTTATTAAGTGAGAGATTTTTTTCTCGATTTTACTGTTAGTGTTGATCTTTCACATTAGTCAAAAATGGATCCACAAAATTTCGAGTGTTGTGCATTATGCAGGTATATATTTCATTTCATTATATTTTGATTCTAATTGGCATTATTACTATTAGAGCAATGTAGTTTCAACATGCAATAACCTTTGCCGACAGTTTGACTTTTCTTACATCATAATCGTTAATAATAATATATAATGAGTACAATCACATTTATTAAATGCCTTTTGCATGTTAATGCGGATTTCTTTGATGATATGATTAGAGCACATGAGAAAAATCTACGGTAGCTTTTACTGTGCATAAGAGACAATTAGATATGTTTTTCTACAATTTACTGCTTTGGTTAATGTTTAGTGAAGTGACATAACATGAGAGCTTTACAAGTGAAAAAAATGTCTGGTTCTGTGGGAAATTGTGATTGCATTTTTGGCTTGAGTTTTGTTTTCTTTAGAGGATTCAAAACTCATAGCATATATGCTAAATGCCCTTGTCCTCATAATACTATTGTTGTGCAACTGACACTCACTATCAGATATGGAAGTTTGCTTATGAGAAATGTTTTCATTTTCATGACAAAAAGGTCAGAAAAGCAATAAATTGAGGAACAGAGATAGGGCGTGTGTGATCGTGCGAAGAACCAGTAAGAAAATGAAATGTCATTTTGCTGCAGTTTTAATATTATTTACTTAGTAGAAAAAACCAGAGTCAATTATAAGCTGTAGAGATAATTAATTGCAGTTACTTAAAGACTCTCAACCAAACCATATATGTTTATAGCATGTAGCCCAACGACTTGATTGCAAATCCTTATAAACAACCAGTTACTTGATGTGTATTATAAGTTGAATTTTAAAATTCTTATCTGAACGCATCTACAAGAAATTAAAGGAATTGACAGAGTGACTGACAACCAGTCACTCATTTTCCTCATCTCTTTCAGAGCTCACTAAATGGATTGCATATGTGAAAATATATTGCAAAAGTCTTCTCGTTTAGTTCTTCAATGCTCAATTTTTCATAGGGCTTATTGTAAATTACAAAATATCTGCTGCTAGAACTTCGATGAAGAAACAGCTTGATACTTTAAACTTGCATTTTATTACTTGTATAGTCAAATGGGAGTTGAAATTGCAGAAACTTCTTTTTTCTTGGGCTTTTAGCTTCATAGTGTTTAGAGAGAATATTGAGCTAGACCAACCTGAAAGTCCGACACAGAGAGACGAGTTGACTGACCAATTATTCTAAATGACAATGACTAGGAGCGCTCATGAAGAATTTAATTGTTCATTATTACTCTTATGCCTTGTGCATTACTTTGCTAAAATACAGATATACAGAAGTTGTTTATAATAGCCTATACGTGATTTTTTCACAATGACCAAATGTGACATGTGTGTACGAGCATTTTTCTTCTATTAGTTTTGTGTATATCGTGTCCAGCGTATGTCATCAACAGAATAAATGCATTTAGGTATTTGTTATTTTTTCTCAGCTACTCTGGTCTAAGAATGATGACGATGACAGTGACTCGACTTATTCATTTGGACTTTATAAACATTGTATGAATATTGATACTAAAAAGACTGTTTACTACATTTCATTTCTCCATGTATACATTTTTTCGTCTAAGAAAACCTGTTTGCTAGTTCATGTGTAATAAACTTCCAGAAGAGATCTTTGTATTTTTGACTATACTATATCTTATCTTTCTTGCTGTTTTCATCAAGTATAGAATATATGTCTATAAGCAGAAAAATGGCATATATAATGTATTCACACATATTCAAAGAAATTTTCATAAAGTATGAAGCGTAACGCCCATTAAGTTATATGATGTGTAGGAATATATAAATATAAATCCTTCAGGCATTTATATGATGAGGTGATATTAGTATAAGGTTATCATAATCTTTAGTGTAAAGATCACTTTTCTGAGTGTATATGAGAATATAGTGTAAACTAAAAAATTTCTAGAATTAGTTAAGCACTAGATACACAATGCTCAACATCACTGACGATTATAGACTTAAATCAGATAGGCAAATATCTTGTATAGTAATAGTAGTAATTTGAATATATTGAAAAAACTCATCCGTTGATCTATCTTTATTTTACAGGAAGTTGAAAAGAGAGTGGTGGAAAACTAAACTTTGTTCATCTTGTGTATCACCGTTGGGACGAATAATTAGTCGTGGTGGCATTTGTCCTCAATGTGGACTTCGAGTGTGTAAAAATTGTCGGAGTGAGCTTCGTACTGCTAATGGCAATACAACAACAAATACAAATGGTGACGCTCAGCCAACTTGGGTTTGTGTTTTATGTAGTGGAGGTGGTACAGTTCCATTGAGTATACCTGGAATGTAAGTTTATCAGTATAACTATTTAAACTAAAAGAAAAATAAAAAAATTAATTAATTAATGATATTCTTGTCTCATACATTAGGTCTTCTGAAGATTTGTCAAAATCTTCAAAAAGTTTAGTCCGGGATACTCGCTCTATTCGACGCTCATGGACGATTTCAAGTAAAATATAATAATTTACAATTTAATATTTTATTTAGTACATTTATTACAACTTGAATTTATTTATTTATACACAGATCCACAACGTGCTCAAAGTAACTCACCAGTATTGAAATCATATACAATTCTTTATCCAGAAGAGTCAGGAGTTAGTTCAAGTGGCCACACACCATTAGCAATACTACATTCTTCTTCATCGTCAACAATTGGTTGTCACAATAGTACTCATGATAATAGAATTGGCGGTGGTGGTGGTGGCAGTATTTCAAGTCGAAATGGCCGTGGACACCATCATAATTCATTGACATCATCTTCTCATGCGTTATCCAATAGTAGACAATTTCACTCGTTGCCACGAATGAGTTTGAGTATCGACAACTTTTCATCAGCAGATATTAATTGCAGTGGCAATAACAGAGGAAGAAGAGTGACTAAACGCAGTTTCAACTCTGATGCGACTTCTGCAATTATGGACAAGGAGAGTAAGTTAAATTTTATTGTCTTCAGTATCGAATTTTTCTCTATGTCCATATATGACTCTACTTCTGACTGTGTGAAGAAGCCAACTACCAAAATTAGTTTTTTGTGAGTAGGTAGCTATATTGCATTTCAGCATGTGTTTAAACTTTAGAGTACAATGGACTTTATAATGAAAAATGTGTAGTAGTCATTTTCATAGAGAGCTATTGATTGCAAAGTGATTTAGGCAATATATTGAACATGACTTTAGGCTGAATGGAGAAGACTATATTATAGTAGAGTGGACTCTCTTTATAACGTAACGCCAAAATGTTGAAATTTTCTACGCTATAGAGAGAGTGATAAAGACAAACTCTCTCTATACCGTAATTTGGAGAAAAATAGCATAATTTCCGTTATAAAGAGAGTCATTGGTTTTTATTTACTATTTGTTTATGTACATATATGCTTAATATGATACTCGAAGTAAAGTTTTGCGACACAAGAAAAGTTTTCAAAATTTTAAATATTGGAGAAAG
>VCNE01013328.1:0-17663 GCA_009869805.1 Oncopodura yosiiana
AAATGCTTGGTCTTCATTTTGAGGTACTGATCACTTAACTTGATCACTGATAACTGAAGAAAATAAAACTTTGAAAACTCAAGCTCAAAAGTGTAAAATTTTTTGTGCCATATAGTATATATCCAAGCTTTGCAATCTCATTCAAGTTCTATCCAATTTGAGTTGAAGAAAAGAAGCTGGAAAAGAATTGACAGTTGGAGTATATAATATAGAGAGTAGCAATAGTAGAGAGAGAAAAAAGAAAAGAAAAAAACTCTGTGTACTCTGTGTAGTAATAGTTCGTTATAAAAGCAATGGTGCAAAAAGTAGTATGTACTCTATTTTATAAGTAGGAAAAAAGTCAGCAAAAGCCAACTTAAGCCTTTTTCTCTTGCTTTTTTACTAGACTAGCAAAAGACAAGTCAGTAGTCACAAGTCATTCACTCAGTCAATATAAAGAGTTTAGAGTTGGATACTATATAGAAGAATATATAGACTCTATACAGTCTCTCCTCTCCTGCTGTTGCTCAAGTTCAAAAGATATAGACTATATATATACTTTGGTGAATTTGATTCTTTCTACTTTTCATCTGTACTTCCGCTCGCGTACGGAGAAAGAAAGAAACGACAGATGGATATGTGAAGTGTCAAGCTTCTTCAACATCCAAGTAAAAAAAAGTTTAATACCTTTTTAGCATTTTAATGTCAGATGAAAAAAAATCTCTTTTGCCAAAAATGCAGCTTAATATCTATTCTTTATATATATGTGGTCAATCTTATTTTATGTTAAAAGAAAATCACTCACATTATACTTGTTACTCTTTGACTCATCGTTATTCTAGTAGCAAAGTCCGAGCTCAAATTTCAAATGAAAAACCCTCTTTTTCTTACTTTCTATTCAGAATAATGTCCTTTGAGGGAAAAATGCTATGAGCTATTATACTAGGTTTTTGAAACATATATAATCACCAGTAAATTCTACACTCTGCATTGTACTGATTGTGAAGCACTATCCAGAATTATGAAAGAATATCTTGTACAAAAAAACGAGTCCACACGCGCCTTCCAGGGAGATCAGCTCAAAGAAAGCATTGCGTATTCACAACAGAAGGACAGAAACTAACTATATACACATAACTCTCATCATATTCTTATTATTGCTATCATCTTTTCAGAAGGGAAGAGTATGTATATAGTGACATGGCATAATACAGACAATGTAGGCCAAGATTTCAATGAAAGAGACGTAACTAGGATCAGAAGATCAAGACAGTTTGTGAGTTTCTTTTCTTTCTCATCTTGCTTTTTTTGCTTCTGGCTTTAGTAGCTCTCTTTTTCTCTACGATCTAAAAAATCAATAATGCTTCTTATAATGCTTGTGCCATTACTTTTATAGTGAGTCGTCGATGGTAGAGAAAAAAAGAGCCCTGTGTCACTAAACCTCTTCAATATGGTACACAAGCATATTAGTATTAGCTTCAGAATGTAAGAGTCAAGTCACGATCATCAGCAATGTATTTTCCTCGTTTGGAAGAAGAGAGAAAGAGACTATACTACTAATATAACATGAAAACGAGAGAACGATCATCTATTATGAAGAAGGTATAAAATATACTTTCTTCCCTGTGTTATACGACAAATAATACATATTTCACATGAATCATTATATAGTAGTAAAAAATAGAAAAAAAGAAGTTTTAGTATTAGCTTTTCTTTCCTTTTGGTCTTTTTCTTTCTTTCTCTCTTGCTCTAAATTGTCATCATTGACTTTCTCTCTCTGATTTCTTCTGGCTAAGTATAATTAGCAAAAGTAGGCTCATGAACAATACGATTGAGAACAAAGATGTCGTAAAAAAGTGAAAGCTATATGTACCTACATAAGTATAAATATAAGTAGTTAGAAAAAATATGAACTTTGCTTTTCCTCTCTATTGTATTTATAGTTTTCGTTATAAATCATTATCATCTCTCTTTGAACGCAAAAAAGAGTTATGGCTTATTTGTTACCTCAGCTAATTTGCATCGTACTAAATACAAAAGGTTATATAAAGTGCACGTTTTTCAAACTAATTTAGCATTTCATATAAGTCTTTGTAATATATTTATTTAACAGTGAAGCTTCAAACAGAGCAGTAAATATGTACATTATGTTGAGCTAGGTTATTGATTTACTTCTCATGGTTAAGTTATTATAAGTAGATATAAACTGCTTTCAAGGCTACACACTTCAATTCTCAGTCTGCTGCTTTCCTTTTTACTTTCTCTTCACACAAGATTTCTTAGAGGAGACGAGAGATGAGAGAAAATGAGTGAAATGCTCAGCTGCTCAATTCCTCATTTTCTACTTCCATCAACCTGTCAAAAGCAGCTCTCACTTTTTTACAGGTTCAAAGATTCATACTCTATTAGTCTTATGTATGTATAAACCTCTTCTTTTATGCCTCAACTCAGACAATGTTAAATTTAGTTTAATCGTTTAACTTGTAATACAATACTTAGTTCTCTCTTTTTAACTTGATGTTAACTGATAGTCCAAGCTGTACTTCTACTCAGTAGACACAATAGAAAGGTACACATCATATCACCATCATCATCATCACAATTGTATGTGAAAGTCTATTTGAGAATGTTGTCTTCTTTTCGTAATGTAGAGAAATAATGATTACTATTACAACTAGTGCCCACAACAACTTACTGTGAGAGTCCAGTTTCAACTCCATTCCACTTAAGGTCAAATAAGTGGTTTGAGGCAAAGGATATGGAGCGAACACTAAATGAAATCGCCCACTCTCATTAAATAAAGTGTGTCTAGTGTTTCCTTCCTACTCTCGCCTTCTTCTCTAGCAATTCAATTTAGCTTTTCTCAAAGTGTGTGACTGAGCGACAGATCATAAAATGAAATTGAAAACTTATTTATTGTAGTGGTTCTTGTGGACACTATAAAACGCATGACGACTTATTATTATATCAATTTTTTTAAACAAAATCCTGTCATTTCGTCTTAATATCGTGTTTTGTAAATAGACGCAATATTTTCTCATTTATAATTATCACAATTACTACGCAAAAGAAAACCACTTTTAGACTAGACATTGATAGTTGTGTGAAGAAAGAGAGAGAAAGACAAAGTGGAAAATAACAAATGACCACAAGTTACAAATGTTTAACGCTTAAGTTTATTTGAGCTTTTTAGAGGACAAGTGAGTTCTTTCTGTGTCCTATATAAACATAAAGATATTAAGAGAAAGAGAGAGAGAGAGAGAGAAATTGTGGTGGTAGCAAAACAACCACAATTAATGACTTTACTACTTTCCCTTTGTAGAAGAGGACTACGATAACACTGATAAGCACATAATAGCTGAGACTTTGCACATGAGCATCAACATTTATTGAGTCTAGCTCTCTATCTAACTATATATATATGTATATCTATATAATATAATTCTACATGACTTCATTACTAATTCAACTCTTATCGCAAATTCCCATGTCAAAGCTACGTCTCAAAATATCTCTCCGTTCTTTGACACTTGACTCTCCTCTCTGGAGTATGAATGTCAAAAAAGTATAAACACGTAGGCTTTACTTACACGTCACATGTAGAAACTAATGAACTCAAACTCTCACTTTTGTCATTTCAGGTGAATATATGTAAGTATCTCTCCCGTTGCTTACTGACTGACTGAAAAAATGAGTTGAAATAGAATTGGAAACAGATCTCTTGAGAAGACGAGAGTCTGCATTAGAAATCTGTGAGGGCGTTTTGGAAATAAGAGAAATTGCTGTGTGTGTGTTTTCAAATGTGAACAGATATCTTTCAAGAAAAGTTGCGAAGGTAGACATAAATTTAATTCTAGACAGTAGAGAGAGAGATATAAACTCAAGGTTACTATCAATAAAACGAATAAATGGTATCTTTCTCATTTCAAATCTATCAATCTGAATCAAGTTTGTAGAAATAAGATCAAAGCATATAGATTTATATAGAGAAACTAATAGAGGTATACCACAAATTTAAAAGTCTCAAGCCTTCTCACCTTACGTGAGATTCTCATTTTTATCTTTCGTGATCAGACTCATTAATTCTATTTCTAATGTAGTGAGGTGAACTATATGCATATAATGTATATATATGTAACTTATATTCTATGAGAGAATGTTTAAATGTACGGAAAAAAATGTTGAGCAAAGGAAAGAGCTCAGGATGAAAAGTACATATTTCATGTTGTATGTAATCTGATGCACAAAATTTCTATTTTTGTGACATGTTCATACTCTATAAAGAAGATAACTGTCGCATTGAGATGAAAGGAAAAGTCTGTTTTGTAAAAATATTAAAAATACCTTTTGCGTTTTTTCTTCATCTTCTTCTATAAGATGTTGCATCAGCAGAAGGGATATATAAGATCTCTGTAAGTCATCTACTTCTCATCTCATTTTGGTTGAAATGTGACATAGCAGCTGCTCACTATCCTTATTCAATGGTACAAATTCGAGCGTAACGAACTACCATATGCATCCTTCTATAAGAAGATGAACTCGATGACTTGTTGGAAACAGGTGAAATCCTAAAATATCACCTCACATCCCACGTCAAAATGTCCGTCTTGTCTTCTTCTGTTGAAAAATATGTTCTGATGGATTTTTGACTTTTTCTTGCAAATTTCATTTTGAAGAAAAAAAATAATATAAGGAACCCAACGCCATATGCTCTAAGTTTGTCATTCGTATTATATACAGAGCTGATGATGATACTATACTCACTCTCGTTATCACACCATATTCATTTCTTCAGTTACTTAGCACACTTTATATCAATCAGAGTGTTTGGTTTATTTTTATACACTAACATATATATTATATTTATATATATATATACTGAAACTTGTACTTTGGTTTGGAGAGATTCATTCGAGAGATTTCATTTGTAATTTGATTAATATTTTTTATATATCTTGAAGTTTCTCGTCTTCTACAGTTGTAAAAAGCATGTTGAAAATGTACTTAGGTATTTTAGTTTTTCTTATTATTAATGATAGTATTTTTTTGGTGTGAAAAGTTTTCTTTTATATTACGTATTATTTTTATTGGTAGCACCATTATAACAGCACGCTTATTTACTAAATATTATAGCAAAGAGTTATTTTTTGTCAGTTTATCAGTTCACTTTGCAGCAGTCTAGTTCTCTGCAGAATTTTGTCTTTGATTTTTTTATGATTGTATATTTTTGATTCATAAAATTATATAAATACTATTCTTAAAAATGTTTTATTTAGTTTGATGGTTTGATACTCAGTTTGCTTGGTTAGACAAATGATTGTGCATTATTCTTTTTTGGAAAGAGAAACACACATTGTATAGTTTCTTTGAATGCGTCTCTGAAATCTCGGTTGAAGTAGGCGTAAATGCTGTAAAAGATTACAAACCGTTAAGTAAAATAAATATATAGGTTGGCATACATATAGAAGAAATGCAATGTTACACTTACATAGGATTCAGTGTTGAATTAAAGTAACCTATCCAAAACATTGTGGTAACGAGCCACTCTGGACTCTTACACGATGTGCATATCGCTGTCACCAGGTACCAAGTAAAGAAGGGAAGCCAACATAGAATAAACGTCCCCATAATAATTCCTGAAAGAAAAGAGAAAATTCATATAAATCATCAGAAAAGAAATCATCATATAATAACATCAAGTGTAAGATTTTCATATTTCTAAATTTGAAATCAGAAAAAAATATTGTCATTTTCTTCATTTCCTTTGACATGATGGATTGTTTCTTGACATTTTTCCGGTTTTTCGATCAAGATTCAAAGAGAGTTTTTTTCCTCTCTCCCTCACATCACACCATGTTGTCAAACACCATAACATACAAACATACTTTCAAGTTTCAACAAACATCAAAGAAGAATCATCATCATCTCCTCTTCTTCTTCAACCTAACGTAATGCCAACAGCTTTCTCTTTTTTCTGTAATCTACATACAGTATATGATGTTACCTTAAGGAATAGGCGAATAAGGTCTCATGATGCACCAACGAAAAACTTTTGACTTTGGTTTCACCATGAAATTTTTTTCTTTTCTCTCTCCCACTATTGCGCAATTGTACGGGATGTATAAAAAGAATGTGCGAAAGCTTTATATACTACTACTATTCGATTTGTGGCATATGTACATAGATATGACGACGATTGTTATCTGCTGAGTGAGTAAAGAAGTTGTGTGCACACTATATAGTACAAAAAGGTGAGAGAATTTCTCGCATCATCTCCTTTTCTCCTCAATACAATATACATAAAAATTTTCAAGACGAGACTTTTTTTCTTAACCACACATAGTATTCACAGTCATACACATATATATACATATGCAGAATGCAATAAGTTTATATATATATAGAAATGTAAAAATTCCTTTTGTTGGATTAGCCTATGTGAATAATCTTATGTATACAACAAAGTCAAGCCAACTAGAAAGCTAGGAAACATATATAGTACAAAGTCTCTATCCAACGCCCACACACATTACGTACGTACATAATCAAACTTCTATCTCATAGTACGACTAGTGTAGTATAGTAGTAGCATTAGTCTTTTCCCATATAGTTTGTAACGAGGTACTTTCTCCACTTTCACATGGACAGAATATTATGCATCTTCTAGCTTATGTAGGATCCCATGCTTTCTCACTCGGTAAAAGTCGTAGCATATGTAGAGCTGTATAAGGAGAAAGCATACACTATATAGAAGAGAATGGAGAAAACTTTCTATCTTGTCAGAGAGCAAAAGGTACATATACACAATTCCTGCTTTATAGCTGTACGATATAAAGTACAGAAACGAAGAGACTCAAGTCAGAGCAAAAAATATATTATAGGTAATATTTTGCTCACCATAAGCATGTGAAATCCTATTATATATTTTCAACTTTCTCCATATCTACACTCTCACACACAAAACTTGTTTTCTAAAAGAATCTTATATATATGGTAGACACAAAAATGGTAAGTTAGGAATGGCAAAAAGATATATGTAGTTGTAAAAAGAACTTAATGTAAAAATAACTACACTAATAATAACAACTCGGAAAAAAGAAGTTGAGCAAATTATGAGAGAAAAACAGTTTGTAAGCACTAATAAAAGTTTTCATACTTTTTTTGCTTGTTTGTTAGCATCTCTCTCTCTCTCTCTTGATAATGTTTTTGTTAGTTGCTCATTTATGGCAAGCGAAGCAAAACCAAAACATCACAGTCGATGCTTCTTTTTCTTTTAACTTTTATATTGTGTAATAATGCTTGTCTCACAATTATTTTTTTCTTCTACCATACACTATATGTGCTGTATACACTAATATGCTGCTCAATTCAACTTGTGTGATGTGGTTGTTAAAACTCAAAAGCAATAGTGTTATGTTATACAGTTATTTAGGAAAGAGGAAAAGGACAAGTAGTGAAAGTGGAGAAAGTAAAGGAATATAGAACTATACTAAAATGATAGTGATGCAGTATATAGGACAGAAATCGAGCCACTTTATTCCCACACTATTTTGCCTCAAAGCAAATTGTGTAAGCTGAGACAAGGAAGTAGGTTGTAGTCAGCACTTGAGTACACGTAGTATATTATGTTTTGCTAGTGAAACAAAATAAACGTGCCAGGGTTGAAAACAGCTAGAGAGAGAAGGATCAGATATCTTGTTCAACGTTCTCTCTCTCTCTCTCTCACTGTATATGTATGTGTGTAAACGATGTTGTCATTTGCTTGAATTATGTTCATTTTAAGGACTATAATAACATTGTCTACAAGAGATTGAAGAAGTGTGTTTTGTTGCTCTTAACCAAACAGCTGCAGAGAAGATCAAGTTCCGGTTTATACTTACTTGTGTAATATGTATAGTTTATATGTGTTTTACTAGCTCAAACATTTATACTATAAAATCATTGACTTTTTAGATACAAAAATAGCTAAACTTACACAATGTTACTAAAACATTTTTTTGCAGTTGATCCCTATCTAATGTACTCATCTATTTATACAGCAGAGAGAGAGACTAGCGTAAAGTACAATGAATGAAATTCTAGTAAAAAAAGAATGTAGGGTATATGTGACATTTACAAAAAGTTGCAAAAGTCAACTTCTTAACTCTGCCTGCATCTTCATATATACCACAGAGCAAAGTGCAACTTGTCAATGTCACTTGCACTGCAAACTAGAAAAAAAACTACAAAAAATATATACATTTGGTTACGTGAACTTAGTAAAAATGAAAAGCAAGTAGTATATAGTTGGCATACTGCGTCATTTTTATCTATAAACTTTTTTCAAGACAAAAGTCAAAAGTGTAAGAGAGAATAAGAAAGAGAAAATACAAAAATGTTTTTGGTTTTGAGAGGTTTCACATAAGTAACATGAAATGAAAATATATATATATATATGCAAAGACTCCAGCTGTTTTTCTCATCCAAGTGTACTCTACTCTTTTTTTCTTGGCTTATAGAGGTTTTTTCTGATGTTCCTCTACTTCTAAAACATAAATACATCGTAGTACTACAAAGTCAAGTCAACGCTTCCTTGCTTGTTTTGCCTATATCCTAACGACTGTCACCATAACGGAAGATTAGGAGATTTTCTCAACAAGAAAAAACAGCAGTAAAAAACCATCAACAAAACATGAAGGTGACACTATCATAAAGTCTTTTTCTCTCTGCAGAGACAGGGAAGAATACATGATAAAGACAAGAAAGAGCATATCAGCAGTATTTTATCTCTACTTTGCAACTTATCCTATCTCTTCTACTAAATCTACACAATGTGATGAATAAAAAGTATGTATGTGTGTAAAAAACATAAGATATCATCAAAAAGGGTCTTCTCTTTCTAAATAATGTTTACTATTGACTTCCATACATTTGTTTATATTATTTGGTAAATCCAATTTCAAAATCTAGTAACGATATATGTATATGTACTCAGTAGCCTTTACTACACAAATCTGAGGTTCATTACAAATTCGTATTCTATAGAACATTAAATAGTATGTGCGCTTCCCAAGCATTTTGTTTACTTTAGGACACTGTTTTTCCTAGTTGGAAGTTATTGCTCTAACTATTCTCTGGACTACAACATATTATTATACGCTCTGCCTCTAACTACATACATTTAGGCCCTTAAAATCTCTGTGGAATTCTGTACTGTATACTGTAGTGTGTGCAAACCACTGAATGTGATAAACATCAATTAGAGTGAAATGCATATGTTTGAAGCGCTTAGAGTCTACATTACATATAATAGTAAATACATTTAGAAGAGAAAGTTAGTAAAATGAGTGTGACATTTTTATTTACCTAAAGTTCTCGCCGCTTTATGCTCGTGTTTCCATCTTTGTTGAGACTTGTTGTCGCAAACAGCCGCTGATGTAGAGCCTGGAAAACCAAAAATGACATTGAGACATTAGTATACACCATTATACTTATTAAAAGTATAGCTTGCGCTTTTATATATAGTATATAGCATCTATTTGACCTTTCTTTAGTACAAAACTCTACTCTTATATGTATAAGTTACTGTAGTCAACTAACTCTTAAAAGTGTTTTGATTTTGGCAATTCCCTAAGAGCTCTTCTTCTCCTACTTGATATAAGGATTAGAGTGTATTATGAATATAAGGAAAGGTAAGAAGATGGTAGATTAGACAAGAAGAAAACACTATGGGAAAATTCTTTCCAAATGATTTATGATACACTTTCATTGTGTTAGCAAGACTTGTAAGAGTCTTTGGGCCACAGCGTGAAAAATGACAAGTTGAGGTTTCCTTTAGCCTTCAAAGATTTTTTTGTTCATTCTTTCTTTTTTACATGAAATGCTTGAGCCCTTATCAACAAGTTATATAATACTTTCACTAAAAGAAACTGTTTTGAGACATAGTATATAGTGTTCTATACCCAATCTTATGTATCATCATCTTATATACTTCTGTATGTAGCTAAAACCTCTCAAGTTTCATGAATGAGCTCTCTCTTCAGAGTGAGCTCTCTCTTTTAGTATCTTCACTCAACACTAACTCTATTTCTTCTACGTGTCACTCACATTGAGCTAATCAAGTGTATGCTGACTCATTCTGAAGTGAAAGGAGCCATATGTTGTACGTATACAACATTTTCCTGAGCTTTCTCTCTCTTTCTCTATTTGATATGAATTATGTAGTAGCCACAATAAAATGTTATATAGAAACGAACGTCGTTGTCCTCAAAATGGCAAGTCAAATCCATTATAAAGAGAAAAACGGTTACGGTCTGTAGAGCCACGAAAATTCATTTAGTATATATGTACTACTGACAGAAAAGTAGTCATCAAAAGAGACAAAAGAGTCAAATAGCTATCATATCTAACGATCCAGAGTCCATTCACAAAACGAGAACATGACACTAATGCACAACTAAAAAAGAATAACCGGATGAGGTAGTAGTTACGATTGCGACATGACATTTTAATGTAACTTGGTCCAATTTGAGAGAACGTATATGAAATAATAAAGAGAGAGAAGAGAGAGAGAGAAAAAGATGTTACTCATGTTCTATATTCATTCATTGCATTAAGTTTACTAATGTTAAACTTTATTCACTCTACTACCATTATCCTACATTAGTTCATATAAGCAAAGACATTATGCATTACTAAAAGTTTTACACAATGAGATATAGTAAAGAGAAAGATATATGTATATGAACCCTGGAGAAAATTCTGTAGTTAGTTAGCCATGCACAATCTATAATTCATGACAAGAGAAAGTACTATAATAGAGAAAAGAGAAGCCAAAGGTCAAAAAAGAAAAAAATATACTAGCGCTGAGAGAGATATCAACCTTATATAAAAAGTCTTATAATAATCTTTAAGTCTTTGGTATGCAGATTACCTATAACTTTATATACTTTTTTTTGCTATATGCCTATGCGCAAACTCCAAGGACTTTACCTTTTGAAAAATTGATTGTGTTGGAATAATAGACGTGGCATGTAAAACAAAAAGCTAATTTTGCCACTTTGTACGCTGATCACTAAAGCTACTTTCTCTTAACCACGACTACTACATTGCCTCTGGTATAGTTTTATATACCATATAGACACATACACTGTATTATTATGTCTATGTATAAAACCTCTCTCTCTCTCTCTTTCTCTGATTTATGAATGAATTCATGAATTCAATACGTCTCTTTCTTATTGAGCTTCTATATTATATATGTACAATGCTTCCATAAGTTTGCTTTAGTATATATCACTTTGTCATAAATCTGCATCACACAAAGGTGTACTCTACTCTATGCATCATTAATTGATTTATAAGCCTTCACTTTACAAAATCCCTAGATAACTCTAGACAAAGCTTTTTAAAATTATAAGAGAAAGAGAGAACAAATAACCTTAATATATATAATGTACTATTACTTTTTCCCTTTCCTTTAGTATATAATGAGTATATATAGGCTAAACAATTATTTTCTCAGAGTTTCTCTTTTCTCTTCAGGGAATATATATATATAATATGAAATAATAAAGCAAATCATGAAAGTGAGCATATAGAGTATATAACTATATGTGTGTGTCATAGACAGGAACTTAGTGAACACTTTATTACACAAAAAGGCACAGGTCACTAGATCAAAAGATAGAGTAAATGTCAAGAATGTTGTGCATAGGAGTGGTGATTGCCATCTGAAAGTGAGAATGAATGTCCAATTAGCTTCGTAAAAAAACCAAGTTTTGTTGAGAGTTGAAGAGAGAGAGGTTTCTCTCTACAACATAAACCTTTCCATAACATTCCTTTTTCACCTTTACACTTTGGGCAGAACAAAAACACTTTTCTCTCTCTATTCCTTGTGTTCCATATTTCATTTAATATAGATGATATTTTAATCAATAGACAACTAAGCCAAACATAGAAAAAGCTACTACGTAGCTAGCTTTATATTATAAAAAGCAAGCTGTAAAGACCCTTTTGTATTTCTCTTTCGACGATCTAGAGGAATCTTCAAAGTCAACTCTTTCTATTATGTTATGTTCTGTACATACTATATAGCATTAAAGAAAAGATTGTCTATAGTCTACTATACAACATAGAGAGCCGTATAGTATATGTAGTTGTCAGTGCCAGTGGTAGAAATAAAAGCTATAGTAGATTCTACCTGTGTGCTATATATTTATGTAGAGGGAAGAGAAAGAGTAAAAGCAATTCTTTACTCCATCGTAATCCTTCAGTTGTTCCACTTTCTCTTTCCTAGAGCAACCTACTACACACATACTATACATACATTTATGTAGTGCAAAAGAATGAAATAGACTCTACACAGGAGTCTTTCAGCTAAAAAACTCACTTATTATAGAATCCCTATCTTTTTACCATGTACATTATGGTAAAGCCATAGAAATGGAAAAATACTTGAACTAAATCTTCTTTCTTCCTTCGAAGAGAAAACTCAGAAGAGAAGCTTCCAAGAACATTTTTTCAAGAAGAAATCGTTCTTCACATATTCTAGCTATTGGCTCTTTTACTTTAGTACATGAGTATAAAAAAAGGCTAAAGTATAACTACTAAAACTATATAATTCCAATCCACGTTCGTATTTCATTGAATGTTGAATAACTAAAAGATGAAATGAGGTTTCGTCATTCTATCTCTCCTACACATTTTTTCCTCTCTTTTCTTTACCATATATAGTTTCAATCAAGCTTATAAAACTACATATATATGTTGCAACCTACTAAATATTCCAAAAACTCAATTTCTTTCGCAAAAAAATGTGCAACTCTCATGTATATCGCGAAACTCTATCTCCTACCTATTTTTTTTGTTTTTCGCAAATGAACTGACTGAGAGTAAAAGAAAAATTCATTCTTTGCATATATGTATAAAAGAAAAGCTCATTGTATCTTAATATGTGTACATTGTTTTAGAAGCATATACGGTGAAAGTTGATATGCTTATATATAAGTCTATACCAAACTAAATTGAAACACCAAACCATGTTTACAACTCTATTGCACGCGTCTGTCCTCAGATACTCAAATATGTTGGTTTTCAGAAGTCTGAAAGAGAGTGAGAGTTAGGCTTCTTTCTACCGAAATCATATTTTATTCACGAGTCTAGATAAATAAGAGATGGATTCCTTTATGTATTTATTCAATGCAAACTTCATTTACCTAAGTATATGATGGTAAAGAAGAATGTTGGAAACCCTATGACTCTAGCAACAGAGAGAAACAACATCAATATTATGTAAACTTGCGTTCCATCGTTGTGCTCTCTCAGGTAAATTGTATCATCTCTTCTTCTCTATCTCTCTCTCTCTTTCCCGTGTATATAGAGTGACATGACAGACGGACTCTCTTACAGAGACACAAAACATTGCTCTTCCATTCTCTCTGCTTTCACTTTCTCTCTCTCTCTCTCTAGTGAGAATACACTCTAATAATTCTATACACTATATATATATATATATATATATGTTTGCACTTTCTCACTCTCATCATCAACTAGTGTATCCATTATTTGATTTATACAACTACTCTACTATACTTTCCAACTCACTTTTGGTGAGAGAGTAAGAGCTCTGATGATGTTGATATGATGTCAACAGCAATCAAATACATTTCAATAATGCTTAGCTAGTATCCTGACAGTGGCAGTTGAGTGGTGAAAATGCCAAAATCAAACATCTAGCCAAAATGTCATATAATATATATGCCCTTTGCTGCTTTAGAGTGTTTAGTCACTAAGTCACTATAAATCAACATTTATTATAGATTTCACCAAAGCAAACTGGAGATTTATGCTTTTGCATTTAATACATTATTATTGTTGCTACTGCTGTTGTTGTTATTATTATGTGGTATCTACAAAGGACAGACTTTATCCTTTGACGTCGTCCTTTGCCTCGCCTTCAAAGTATTAGTATTAATCCTACGCCTTTTCTTATTGCAATCGCTTCACTGAACATAATCTCCACCACTTTAGCTATTGCTACAATATAAGAAAACCAACTCAATTCGAGCGATGTACTTTCCCACGTTGTGAGTTAGTATATATAAGGATCTGGTATACATCTTGTGATTGTATCACAGAATTTCATTTATTTACTTCCGCTTGTATGACAGAGCGGAGTATATATATGTAGAGAAGGGAGAAAGTTTGTTGAGACCTTTCGATATTTCTATTCGCCTTTAGCATTTTGTGTCCTTGGAAAACCTAGGAGAATATAATGAAAATGTGACTGTTGTGGTATGAAGAGGATCGTTACGTAGCTATTTATTTACACCTTGCTAACTAGCTAAGAAATGCCTATGATGCAATATTAAATGTGATGTAGTATCATGTCAAATTGTCAACACTATTATGGTAGATCTATGTATACATACCTGTCGCGACTCTAATCTTGTATTGTGACGATTGTACACTTGTGTACAAAACTTAATCAAAACTTTCGATAAAAGCATTTGTAAACATTCTCCACCCACTTAAGTGACTATGAGAATATATGAAAGCAAAACTACGTCGTGTTCCTCACAATCTATTAATAATACTCGTAATACAAATGTAAATGAGAGTTTAATAATAAACTTTCATCTCTCATGTAGTAAAGAAGTATTTACCCTTGTGAATATATGAACTAGTTCTTTTTTACTTGTTCATTTGGTTCTAACTTTTTGTCTGGCTTCTCTTTTCTTGTTATAAAACTATTCTACGCTTCAAATGACTTATACACCTGTCTTTCTCATATATTTGAATATTTTGCAACTGTCATGAGATAGATATATTATATGAATCATGTTTTTTTTATGCTTACGTAATTTAAAAATAAATGTTTTTTTCTATGCAATCTATGCAAGTTCCGGGTTTGCGCCACATGCAAAACCCTAACCTTCCACTAATAGTGTTGGGATGTTGATAAATAGATTAGCAAATCTATTTTAAATTCAAGGCTGTTGAAATAGTTGTATCTAATCAGTCGACATCATTAAAATGCGCACACCCGTCTTTTTAGCTTGTAGCGTTACAAATGAGAGAGTCTTGTGTCAAGTAAAAATAACTTGAGATTAATTACGTTCTTGTACTTTACTAGAGAAGGAGTAAAATTAAGAGGAAATGTACCCTTCGGATACTTTTCTATGTAGGTATATTTCAATTTCTTCAGTAGTTTGTTGCTCTTTGCTGTCTTGTACATAAGAACTAAATGTTACAAGTGGTGTGTAGGCAGGCAGTTTGCGATTGTATGTCGTGTTATGTGTACACTTGACTCTCCTATTCTCTTCATTTCTAAGAAGTGAAAGAGCCAAGAGGGAAAGTGCCGATTCAACTTTCTTCTCCGTCACTTTCACTAATCTTTCTTATTCCATTACTACAGCTGACTCAGCTAAGAGCAAAGGACTCGTTTTGAACAAAAAAAGAAGAAAATTCTCTCTCTTTCTGTCACCAACAGCCGTCGTTGTCACACAGGAAGAGAAAGAAAGAGGAGGAAAAGACAACACGAGAGGTATTTAGCCAGAGGTTACATAAGGGTAAGAGGAGAGTAGATCGTAGTAGAGCGGAAGTAACAAAGTGAATTGAAAAGTGACAAGAGGTATATAGAGAGAAAATAATAATAATAATATGGCATACTGTAGACAGACCGCCTACATACTTATAAACTCTACTTAAATAAAAATTGAATTGGATAGAGTAGAATGAACTTCTTATACATACTTACACATTTTTATAAGTGCCTACACACGCGCCATAAAGACAGCAATTGTCTTTTTTTAAATGGTTATTACAGTTGTAGTTTATTTATTATATGTATATAGTATACTTACCATTTTGTGTAATCTCAGCTCGGTAGGACCGTCTGTTTGAAGCTCGTTGTGTACTATTAACATGTTGGAGGACTAGACAAGCGGAAGTTGAGGATAAAGCTCTTTTTTGTCGAAGAGCTTCTCTGAAGATTTTTGAATACATCAGAATCATTACTGTGGCAGGGATCCAAAAAGAGATCGACGACGACACCAAAGCATACACTGTATCAAAAAAAGAGAAAAAAAATCATATATAAATAATAAATAATCTCCTGTATGTAAACGTAGATAGTATTTTCTCAAAGTACTTTTACTAGTTTCATGAAGAAAATATATCATTTTAAGCTGCTTTTCACTACCATTTGCACAAAGCTTCGTGTATATATAAATTTATTTTTTTAAAACTGACAGCAGCCAAAGCATCTTAACGTCTTAAGCATATAACTATATACATACATACAGCCAACACTTTGCATATTACATGTAATATGAATTTACAAGTAGGTATATAACATTCAATTCATAATTTAATAGTATCTTCTTCTTCTTCCTTATACATATTCCTTCATTAGAGAGAGATGTTGGTGTAGAGTTTCCATGATAAGTATGAGCTTAGTATCAATGGTCCCTAAGCTACTTTTTAGTAAATTCCCTTTGCGACTCTGTACACGTGGTTAGTGACCATTGCTAAGAACCTTTATTCTTTAAAAAACATTCACCTCTCTCTCTCTAGCAAGGAAGCAATGTGTATTTGTCCTTACAACAAATAACCATCAGATTATATTTCTTTGCTAGATAATACTACACCATGTGTACTATATTTACTTGTTGTGTGTCATCCTACACTATGGACATATGGAGAGAAAAAAGTCACCGAGGTGAAGCACCCCATGTGGAGAAAAAGTCAAGTCAAAGTGAATGTCAACTTCAGGCTCGGCCAGCATTTCAAAAGGATGTATCTCTGTACTAAAGCTTCTTTTATTTTCTAGTATCCAATTCAGGTATACAAAGAGCAAGGCCATGTATATATATACAAAAGTGACAGATAAGTATAAGAGAAAGTTAATCCAAAAACTCTGTGTTGTGCTCGATCCCGCAATACATAGTAGGCTTTTTTTTTGAAAGAACAGATGGGTGGATTGAATGTATGAACTCTCTCTCTCGCTTTCTCTTATCAGGAGAAAACACAGGGTTCGTCTCACATTTGCTACTCAGCTTTTTGGTACGTACACTGTGAGAGTTAGCCCAAAAGCTTTTGACTGTCAATCAGTCAAGTAGTTTGTTGGTTACGTATCTGTATACGTTATAGTTTGGTTGGTGGTCAAAAATAGGCTCGTGAGGCCAAAAGCAAACAAAACTTTTGTGTCAAGTTTAAAAGAGAAATGGCAGCAAAAGCTACTGGACACTGGTATTATCCACACATTACTTTTATAGAACTAAACTTCTATAATAGGACACACATAACATTCTACCCCAAATGAAAATGAAACTAATCTAAAAGCTTTTTATTATACAAAACTCAATTACATTAAGCTGTATCATGTCAAAAGATGAAAACTTCATAATTATTATAAGAGGCTAGAGAGATAGAATAGAGACAAAAACCATTTTCGAGATTGAAAAACATACTTAGGTATATAGCTTATATAAGCTTCAAAGGAATTTGATAGGTTAGGTTAGGCGATAATAATAGTAGTGAATGAGTTTACAATAACAAATTTGGGTTCATAGATATATATATATATACTATATGGCACAAAAAATTTTACACTTTTTCTTTTAGTAAAATGTAAAACTTTATAACTCACTACAGAATTAAGACAAAAGATTGAAACTTTTACACAATTAGCATTAGTATTT
>VCNE01013342.1:0-10082 GCA_009869805.1 Oncopodura yosiiana
TTTCTTACACTCGTAAATTCACACATTATCATAATTTCCTTAGAGTGAGACTCAAGGCGGTTTATCAATTGATTTGTGATTTCTCCAGTTGTTGATTTCTTGATTTCCAGAAAAATGTTGGAATCTTTCCACTGCTCACTGTGTAATTTTGAATACTTGACTTACAGAGAATGGCTCTATCATTTATGCTACAATGTGGAGCACTCAGCAAAAACAATTTCAACTCTTTTCAATACAGTTTGGTCTCATCAAAATATGACTAGGACAGTTTATATTGAAGTTAGTTCAGGCTGGATTAATTTCAATTATCCTACTCCAAATAAATATTCTGCTTTATCCAGTGATGACAAGAGCAAAAATGCCAATTTGTTTCAAGTCCTCAACCATTTAACAAATCATTATGGATTCATCACTGCGTTTGGATACTTTACTCATCCATCACTTTCGGTCAAGTCTTTCATAGTTCAGTTTCTTCATGAGTAAGATATTTATAGAAAAAAGTTGACTAATTAATTAAATTAATTTAATTATGATTTATTTTTTAGGTCAAATGTAACATCAATTATGAACGGATTACAAGTACTTGGAAGAGAAGTGCATATCATTAATGATATTATCATCAATGTTGAAAGATTGACACGAACCAAAGTCAGACAGCAATTAGGACTGCGACTGCCATTGGAATCTCTTCCTGTAGGAGCCATTGGGCCTATGTAACAAATATATTGTATCAAAAATATAAATAATTGTTATAGATTTGAGATTTTGATTAGACAAAATAAATTGTTGACAAATAGCAATATTATAGCATTGATTCATTTATCATTACACACAGTGCAGTGTTATACTTTAATAGGGAAACTGTTAATTAATTTAATCAAGAGCTTAGCTCAGAGAATTCAACTGGGGGCAAGAGGAGCTGAGAATACACCACCACATCCGGGAAGTTCTAAACTGAATATTAGAGAGAAACTTTTGACAGTTCAAGAAAAATATTCTTCAGTGCCACACCCGGGTTTATATTTTTCTAATCTAAACTCATTTCCAACAATCCTTATGTCCAGTAATTAGTATTATCAACAGATATCACAAATCTATTTTAATATTCTTCCATTTTCTACTTTTATATAACTATTTAAGCTCTTTAAAAAAAAGAAAAAAACAACAACAATGTTATCATCAACACCGAGCACAAGAAGTATTGAAGTTCGTCATGATACTGTCAACACTGCAGTCAAAGATAATCCAAATTGTCTCAAGTTTGGTAAGATTATTATTATGATAAAAAAACTATTTATTTATTCAATTTCTCTATTCTCTATCAACAGGAATCTCCAGTCGACTAAGAAATGGAGATAAAGGTGAACTAGTTCATTTGTCACCAGACCAGCCACTGCAAAGTGTCATTGTTGACGTTTGTACTCGTTGGAGTATTGATGACCCAGAGAACTACGCCTTGAAATTCTTGGAGCCACCTGGACAATATATTACAGAAATGACAAGGAAAGAACTGAGTGGAAAACTTGTTTCATTATATTATTCTCCAGAAGTATTTTGTAGAGAGGAAATTATTAAGAAATTGACTAGTCATAATGAAGTGGATGTTGATGAGGGACTTAGGAAATTGGCCAAAGAAGCTTCTGGTATAAATTATCATAACATTAAATAAAAAGTGTATTAAACTAAAAAGTAATTATTATTTCTTCTCTTCATAGACCCAACAGTTGCTAATGCTTTTGTAGCAAATGATGGATTCAAAGCATTGATTGATTTAATTAATCGTGGTGATGACAAATTGCCTGATGGCTTATTATCATATGCATTTGATTCTCTCTTGGAAATAATGGTTCATTGTAATGCTGCTTCATGGGAAGTGATTCCTCCATCACTAATTTCTCGAGTTGTCACTTATGTCAATACTCAACAACGAGTTGGATCACAAGATCGTCAAGCTCTTGGTGGAGCACTTCAAGTATTGGAAAGTGCA
Source organism: Oncopodura yosiiana (assembly GCA_009869805.1). Taxonomy (NCBI): domain Eukaryota; kingdom Metazoa; phylum Arthropoda; class Collembola; order Entomobryomorpha; family Oncopoduridae; genus Oncopodura; species Oncopodura yosiiana. The sequence continues at coordinate 1,988 of VCNE01013342.1, forward strand.
GTCATTTCTGGCTCATCATATTCTCAAGTAGAAAAAGAAGTGACAATACCAAGTCTATTGAATCATTTAAAAAATCCAGATATTCGAGTTCAACAAAGTGCTCTAGCTCTACTCAACTCATTACTAAGTAAAGCTGATAGTGTGAAAAGAAAACATTTGACTGCAACACTTTCATCAAGTCATGGACGTGAAACTGTTTTAATTCATGTTTGTAAGAAACCTGATGCAATGTCATCAGAGACTAAACATCAATTGTATGTTATGCAAACATTATTTTTGTATACTATTGATGAGAGGAAATGGACTGCTGTGGATCCACAAGATCAAGAGACTCTAAATAAAATTAAAACATTAAGGAAAACAGCTTTTGACTCTGATGTTGGTGGATTAACAACAACAAGTAGTTTTGATTTATCTTCAGGTGGAAATAGAAGAGATAAACCTAATCTGACTGGGAGGGATTATCGTAAACTTGGATTTCAAAATGAAATTAATCCAGCATTAGATTTTGCAGCTGTTCCTCCAGGAATTTTAGCTTTGGATTGTATGCATCATCTCGCTGAACATCATACAGATTCCTATAGTAAAATTATATTGGAAAGTATTTCACGATCTTCTGGTGATGAATTTCCATTTGCTAAAGCTTCAATAGAATTAGTTAAAGTCTTATGTGACTTACTTCATGTTGGTGAAGCACCAAGTGAACAAGCTGGAAAATTCTATCCATTCTTTTTCCATCATGATAAACCCTATGAAGAATTATATTGTATTTGTATTCAAATAGTAATGAAAACATGGAGAGATATGAAAGCCACTTCTGAAGATTTTGAAAAAGTATTTGATGTTGTTAAAGATCAAATTCGAAGAGCTCTGGATAAAAATCCAGATAATTTTGAAGCTTTAAGAACTTCATTTCAAACATTGACTTATAATGAAATCACTAGATTGAGACAAGAGGAAAGAACTAATCGAGAAGAAGGTGAATTACAAGCTAAACCTATTCAAGAATTAAGAAAAAAATTAGAACCTGAAATGATGGAATTAATACGACAAAATAGAATCAATTTCATGATTTCTGGAACAAGATTTCCAAAAACTGCTAAAGGAATACGAGAGAGAATGAAAGAGAAATTTATTTTTTGTCGATTGTCAGCTAATGGAAAATTTTTACATTATGGAGAATGTGATGAGAAAGCTACACCATTACCAGAAGATTTACATAATAAACAATCTGTTGTGGATTTAAAAGATTTAATTACTGGAAAAGAATGTCCTCATATGAAAGATGCTAAAGGGAAAAAAGCTTCACCATTAGCTTTCAGTTTGGTTCAAGAGTACAATCCTTATCAAACTATGGATTTTGTTGCTCCAGATGAAAAAACATTTGATATGTGGATTGATGGTATTAATTCTTTACTTGGAAGACCAATGACTAGTAATTCAGCAACAATTGATTTGGAAACATTACTTCATATGGAAATCAAACTACGATTATTGGATCTTGAAGGTGTTGTCATTCCACAAAGTCCACCACCTATTCCTACAGAAATGCCACCAAATTATGATTTTAGTGCTTTTCTCACTACATCAGTCAAGTGAATTTGTAAACATTTATATAATTAACAATCAAGTCTTGTCATTTATTATTATTACTATTTAATAGATATTAAACATTGTCAGTCTTTTCACTTTGTAATTGAATTGTTACTGGCCCATCACCTTCTATATTCACTTGCATATATTGGCCAAAAGCTCCAGTTTGGATTAAATTAGGTTCATATGCTCCTTGCAATTGTGTTATAAACTTGTCAAAGAATGTTTTTGATGAATCAGCACCCATAGCATGATGGAAATCTGGAGAATTGCCTTTGAGAACGTGGTACAATGTAAACTGACTGACGCAGAGGATTTCATATTTCCTATGGACAACACTTTGTGACCATCTTTTCCCTTTTTCGTCTTCCCATAATTTCAAGTTTAGTAGTTTGCGGACGCTATGATATTAATTAAGTGTAGGTTAATTAGCTCTATCCAGACAATTACTTACTATCGTGATCTTCTCTGTGGACTTTTTTTGTGTCTGTCATCACTATTTGTCTCCTAGAGACGCCATAAAATTAATTCAAATCGAGAATTCTTTTTTTATAATTATATATGCACACAGACAAACAGATTCATTTTTGTAAGTAATTATTTGGATATCAGAGATTTTAAGACGTCTATACTAATTCCGTTCGTCACGAACGGGTTTCTACGACTAGTTATAATTTAAACAACTTCCTTATTCTTACATGTACTCAATATCTTGATCAGTATCATTTCTGCTAATTCCAATTAGTACACAAAGTCCTTTGCCAATGGAGCTCACCAGTTCGCCATTTACTATATACAATTAACAATTAATTAATTAGTTTTAATTGATTTATTTCTCTAATTACCTGATACACTAGCCTTACTAACTCTTTGGATAACAGCTTTCATAATTATTAATTATTGGAATTTTTTTCATCCAGCAGACTTTTTTCAATCATCAATTTTAAAGCTTCAGCCGCCTTCCCGCACTCCAAAGCATTTTTTGTATGAAAAATTTCCATCATGCAAAAAAAATTAATCATAAAAATTCGTCATCATCGACAACATCACCATCTTTTCCATTTCAATACAAAAAAACATAACACTGTATAAATACCACACACACTCACAAATTGTATACATTGAATATATAAACAAGTCTAGCAAAAGAATTTAGGTCACTGTGTTGAATCATGTATCATCATCATCATCATCATCTCTCTCTCTCTCTCTCTTGCTTAGTTCTTCACATACATACTATGAAGGTCAATGTGTGTATTACTACAACATTGTTTTTTTAGTTTAGTTTTAGAGCTCTCTTTAGCAGCAAGTCAGTGTGTTATTATTATTATTTCTTCATTTTTTATTAAATTATTGACTATGCAATCTACTTATGCGTAGACACAGAAACTCTCATCCATTGGGTGTGAATTAAAGAACAAGTCAGTTGGTGCAATCAGATCTTCTAAGTAGGAGTTATTATTACAACAACATTCTAAAAAGTTTTTGTGTAGGATGGAGACAACAAGAGAGACGTAGAAGAAAATTATCATTTTCATAGGTGAGTTGTGCATTAAGTCTGGCGACCTTGTAAAATTTCGATTTCTTCATCTCACTCAGTACAAAAGGATCAATTATTTTCTCTATAAGAAGATTCAACGTCCTAAAAAAGTACTGTATAGTAAACCGGGTATAATATGTCTGCAGCTCTTTGAGACAAAATATTGATTATAGAGAAAAGACCTCAATTCAATACTACGACATATTTTGTTGTAGCTACATTTCTATTTCAAAGAGACTGCAGACACAAAAGTCCTATAGAGAAATATTTCTGTCCCGGGTCTAAAGCGCAAGTCACCCGACTTTTGGTAATGTCTCGGATCGACTCTATAAAGTTTTTTCTTTGCAGCAGTATAGACTCCGATTCTAGTTCACACTTTTTATTATCAGTATCATCAAAGAAGTGAGAGAGAACAAGAGTGTGAGTACATTTGTCTTTTATTTATTCTCTTCTTTTATTGTCACAGGAAGTTCAAGGTAATTAAAATTATTACAAGAGTCCATCTTAATTAGCTTAAAAAAATCTCTTCTTCTGGAACATTCTCTTTCCATATTAAATTCCATCTCCAATTTTCTAGGCCAAGTGTACTATACTCTAGAACTCTCTTTCCTCTATCGTTTAGTTACTCCAGAGGAAGTAGAAAAATCAATTTATTAATCTATATATCTATCTACGTATATGCAAATCAAAGAATTGTAAGTCAAAAGGTTGAGTTGTCCTTGCTATTTTTTCTCCAGTAATAAACACGAGAGTCAAATGTCACTCTAAAAACTCGCTTACTATTGATTTCCCTATTCCACTCACTCTAGACATTAGACATTACTATTACTATTAAAGCAAATGACAACAAGTTTGATGGCCCAAGAAATCTTCGACGACTTTGACCCGTAGAAAATCTACTACGTAAAGAGAGACACCAAATGTGACACTACTTACAACTTAGGGAATCGGGGAGAATTCTCAATCTCTCTCAGAAATATATTTTTAGAATCCACAGTCTCTCTCAAGTTCTCGTCTAGCTCTCTCTCTTGTTTACTCTTCTGATCTAAAATCTCTTTTCTTTTTCATAGCAACCACAATCAACAAACAATATGTGAATTATCCAACATCAAATCAACAACTCTCTCAATAAAATAAGAAAAAAAAATGCCGGTGCCTGACTATTCATCTCGTCGCTCATACGGAACGACAAGCCGTGATGACTACTCAACCTATTCCTCTTATCGATCATCACGTCAACCATCAACATATTTACCATCCTCCTACAATAAATACTCTTCATCATCTCTACCACCACGACCACCATCAATATTTGATCATCGAACTAAAATTGAGTCATCATCATCATCACGTCTCAACTCTGTAGCCAATCGCTATAACTATTCCTCCAGTTCTTCTTCTTCTTCATCTTACAACAATCGCTCTTCAGTTTCTCCAGTTCGTGCTCTACGTAATCAATCGTCTGCACTAGCTGATCGTCTCAAGGCTTTTGACATTGGTGACTCTTCAACTAATAAATATTCTTCTTCCTCTTCTTCTTCGACTAGAAGACCCATTTCAACTTATGTGTCACCTTATACTAGAGATCGGAGTGGCAGTCGAGAATTGGCGACTTCTCCATTATCAACATCATCAATTACTTTAGGTGCTAAAGAGACTTCAGGAGGAGTTAGTGGTGGTTCTTCTTCTGCTGCAGGAGGTGGAAGAAGTCGCTCATCTTCTACTGGCTCACAGAGATTGAAAAATGGAACATCATCAAATCATGAGGTAATCAACTCTCCTGTTATTAGCAATGATGACGTAACAACTACTACTACTATCGCTACTTCTGATACTACTACCAATACTACCAGTACTAATCAACAACAATCAAATGGTACGTCAACAGCAGCGGCAGCGCCTTCTTCTTCAGCTAGTAGCGTTAATAAAAAAGATTTAGAAAATAATGTTGAGTCGCAGCAGCAGCAGCAAGAAAACAGCAGCACTAGTAGCAGCTCTTCTTCAAGTCCTGTCAATGGAATTGAAGATAGTAATGGGAATACAATTAGTGAAAAGCCTGGAAGGAAAGTTTCTTCAACAGCTACAAGAAAAAGTCCACCAAAAGTCATCCATCACACAATTCGCATTGAAGGTAAATCTGTTGAGCCAACAACTCGAGTGAGACCAGCAACAACCAAAGTTGATGCTGAATTTACTTTGGCTTTGCCCAGAAGAAATTCCAAAGTCAATAATAATAATGTTGGTGAAGAGTCGAGTCTTCATAGTAACAATTTAGCAGAGCAAAAAATGACTAATGGAATTACAACAAACAAAGTAGAAATTGAGTCTAGTGAAATTAGAAAAAGACCATCATCAACTTCAATTAATAAATTTATGACAAAAAGAGAATCACCAACTAAAGAAGAAAATATACCACCTCCACCACCATTGCCACCATCTAAAGAAGTTACTACAACAAATGGAGAAATGGGAAGTCCACACTCGAGTAAGTTTGCTTATGGAACTGATGTAATAATTGGTGGCACAACTACAACAGTTAAAGTTAATGGCAATTATCAACAAGAAGCTAAAGTAGAGTCGGAAAATAATTCAAGTGGACAGTATAGTATGACAACTCCAAGTGACTCATCGGATAATGTAAGTTTATATAGTCTCAAAGAGAAAAAACTCAAAGTCTCTTCTTCTTCTGCCTGCTCGCTGTTGTTTCTGTCTCTATTATCATTTTTTTTTCTTGCTGCTATTAATCTCTTATTTGCTTGTCTTGTCGCTTTCAAGTCATTGTCATCTGTGTTATAGAAAAAAAATTCCCAAAGCATATAGAAAGGTTAGTCAACTGACTAAGAGTTTTTTAGCCACGCATTTTTTTCTTCTTCTCTTGATGACATCATTTTTATATAGTAAAAAGAGTATAGACTCTATAGCGCAAGATTTGCTATATTTTTGGCACAGAGTCACATATTTCCCAACTCGTGTCAAGCACCCAGCAAAAAACAGCCAATACCAAAAACTTTTTGTTTATATAGAATTTTTTTTATATTTCTACTTCCTCTTCATTAATTTGTGTTCGTATTGCTTTCCAATATGGGCCAAGTGTCATCGTTGTCAAATTCATTAAGACGAAAAAAAACTATTAAAAAATTAGCAGATGAGGAGGAATTAGGCTCATTATTTTATTTAGTGTCTGACTCTCTATTAGCTATTTCTACAGTGCTCCACGTCTCGATTGTTGCAATAGTGTTCATTTATCTTGTTGGGATTTTGTACAGTGTAATTAGTGGACGATATTCTCATCAGCCCAGCACCAGACAAAAATTCTTCTTTAAGGTATACAATGTCCTTGTGATTTTTCTTGTTGACTATACTAGTGGTCCTTGATGAGAGCATTACCCTTCTATTGAATTTTGCTGACATGGAATTTTTTATAGTAAAATAGTGACCATGAGCGCTGTCCATATTATTTATTAAAAATCTCTTGAGCTCTCTTTTAAATGTCAGTCTCTTCTTCTTCCATTGATTTTTTTACATAAGACTGTTGAGTTGAGTAATATTAATACTAGTAGAGCAGAAATCGATGGCAAAAGAAACCAGGTTACATAGTGCTTTACTTTTAACTACTCTTATAGTTGAAGGCCATTAGAAGAAGAAAAGGGTTAAACGATGTAATGTATGCATATATAGATATATATAGCAAACTGGTTTTCATATATATGCCTATATATACATATATACAAAAATTTGTCTATATCTATATATCCTTACATTGTATACTTACCTACACTTTCAACCATGTCTGATTAATAGTCTTCCATTTGTACTCTCACCAAATGAATGAATATTTTTATTCTCTATCAATGAAGAGAGAGTTTGCTGTGTCCCATTTAGTGACACATTTTGACACAATCTCTCTCTGCCATCCTAAGAGTCCTAAGAGATCTATATAAAATGACCTTTGTAAACTCTGTTGAAAGGTGACAAAAGTCCTTGGGCCTTTCTTAGAATAGAGATGCGTATTAAAACTAGTTATTATTATAGAGCGCAAAATAATAATATCAGATGGACACAAGGATGAGATTTTAGACTACTTTTCCTTTTCCTTATGCTTAAGCTTCAACAATAAACAAATTGTTATAGTTCTGCACTTCCGTATGAATGACCAAATGAGAGTCTCAGTTGGTACACTATATAGTAGCACAGGAAGAGTTATAGAGAAGGAGAGCCACTGGGATTTCATTTGTAAAGGAAGTTGTCTTAAGGAAGAACTAGTTGCATACTAAGAAATGAGCAGACCACAATAAGAGTCGCATCTGTCCAATTATCACTCTATGCACTTCCTGCTACAACTTTATTATCTTGTTATTATTTGTTAGTTTATTTACTTTACTATATAGAAGTGGAGTATACAATAATTCTTCTTCTACAGCCTTCGCTATGTTATTTGCTACACCTGTATACTCTCAGTTTGTTGTGAGTAAGCTAAAGAAGAAGGTCTCTCTCATTTTCGCTCTCTATGAGAATGACCTATAATATTCATACAACTATTTACTAAAGAATTAGTATTTTTATTATAATGTGTACACAGTTGTGTCATTGAGTCTCATCATTTCCTCCAGGTGTTTTTTTTACAACAACATATGTGTAGAAATTTTGTCTCATTTTTGGGAACGAATCGATTGTGCGTGACTTTAGCAAAAGAGTTTCAATGTTGGAACAGAAAATTGAATCAGAAGAGCAGAGTTTTCATCAGTGGCATAATAAGTTTTCTTTAGTATAGCACAGTATATGATATAGCAAAGTGACGTCAGGCGAATATATAATTGACGTTTTGTATGTAGCATTAGATAGTGAATTTAGTTTCAGTTGATCAGTGTCTACTGCTGGAGAAGCTTGCTGGAGAGAGAGTTTCTCATCAAGGTGGATTAGTTTTGTGGATTAGAAATATGATTTACTGAGGAGGAAAATTGT
>VCNE01013346.1:0-14998 GCA_009869805.1 Oncopodura yosiiana
CTTAAGCCTATGGAGTAATTTGCTATCCTTAGTAACAAATCATTTATATCTAAGGATAGCAAATTAGTCCATAGGCTTAAGATTTGTAGGCTTGACTTCCTCTCTTAATAGCTGATAATCTTACTGAAGTGATTCTGGAAAGAAATTCTCCAGTCTTCCATTACTTCATGGAATTTGGTTGCTAACTAAAGTAGTGATAGTTAGCTTTTAAATTAATTTTAACGAATCTTTATCGTAGTATGAGCCAATATGTATTGATGAACTTCCTTATAAGAATCGTGCTGGAGGTTTAGATTTCTACTACCATTTAATTGACAACGGTAAAGTACTCCAAAGAGTAAATGTTAATGGTGACGCTTTAATTGGACAGGTGAGTTAATTAACTTAATTGAATACCATTACATATTTCAGTTCTCTTACCATTTGATTAAATCATTAAATATAGAAACCACCTGAATTCCTAAGCCCCCAAGACTACGAAGTCTCTTTACAACACATAAAATTCCAACAAATGATGCCTGCAATTGATGAAGTGTATCAAAAACAGAAACAATTATTCATTCAACATAATCCTTATTGCTTTCGTTACCTAAGTATTCAGAAAGATGCTGGAGAGTTTGAAATAGTTGTTATCCGGGGCACAGAAATTACTTTTATTACTCGTGAGACAAGACAATCATCAAGTGTTAAAGATTTGTATGAAATGAAGCCTTTGATTAAGGAATATTTTCCGATGATTAGTCCTAACCATGTTGACTTGGCTATACAGCATTTTACAGAGACTCAAGACTTATTGATAGCTAGTAGGAAAAGGCCAAGTAAAAATTAAAACGTATTATACTAAGTAAGATTTTTTACTGAGAATTATGCTCAACCTTATTATAATGAAGTACTAATTAATTATTATGATGTCGTTCTAATGCCATAGTAAATACATTTTTATGTTATAAGTCCAAGTCTGTCAATTAATATTACTTTATTGAGAAACTGACAAGGGAAGTTTTTCAGTCGTTTCTGGAGTTTTGGCTTCATTTTGGTCTCAAACGAAAGAGGACCATTTAATTAGTCAAGTGGTGACAATTTTGTTGCCAATGGCCAATTAAGTGTACAATGGGCCCTTGGCCATGTTAATATCTCCATAAGACACAATGTTAGAAAATGTGAAATAGACGTTAAAAGTTGTAAGTGGCGTCGCGCTTGCAACAAAGTCCAATTTTTTGATCTTCAAAATTAATTTTGACCAAGAAGAAGAGCCCATTGGCAACAGAAATTGTCACCACTCGACTAATTAAATGCTCCTCTTTCGTTTGAGACCAAAATGAAGCCAAAACTCGAGAAACGACTGGAAGCCTTTCCTTGTGAGTAGAATTCACATTTATTTACATTCTCTTTACTCAAAATTTAATATTACATAACTTAAAGATAAATTCTTTTTTTGAAAATGACGTTAAATGGATTTAATGCATTACAAAATTACACGCAAAATGTTATTCCTTATTTTTCAGTTATGTTATTGAGTGCTGTTAGAGACTAAATAAGTGAGTTGACATTTACTCACAAACATTGCACTTCACATAACCACAATAAGTACACTTAAATTGTTTCTCTTTGGTGAATTTCTAAATGTTTCTTCAAAGAACTCATACTCTTGTAGCCACAATCACAATAAGTACATTTGAATGGTTTTTCTCCAGTATGAGTTCTTAAATGACGCCCAAGTGAGCCAGACTGATTTGTCTTATAGTCACAATAACTACATAAAAATGATTTTTCTCCAGTATGTGTTTGTAAGTGACACTGAAGTATACTTAATTGATTTGTCTTATAGTCACAAAAATTGCATTGAAAAGATTTTTCTCCAGTATGCGTTTTGATATGACTCGTCAATTGAGATTTTGTTTTAGTCTGGTGACCACAATAAGAACATTTGAACGGTGTTTCTCCTGTATGAGTTCTTAAATGACGCTGAAGTGTGCCTGACTCATTTGTTTTATAGTCACAATAGCTGCATAAAAATGATTTTTCTCCAGTATGCGTTTTGATATGAGTTGCCAAGCTATCTTTTCTATTAGATGCATAGTCGCAATAAGAACACTTGAATGATTTTTCTCCTGTGTGAGTTTTTAAGTGTCTCTTCAATTGTTCTGCTCGGGTAAAACAACAATCACAATAAGTGCACTTCAATGGTTTTTCTCCTGTGTGAGTTCTTAGATGAGTTTTTAAAACTCCTCTTTGATTAAAGCAACGATCACAATAAGAACATTTGAATGGTTTTTCTCCAGTATGCGTGTGAGTATGAATAGTCAATTGAGATTTTGTTGTCGTCTCATAACAACAATAAACACATTTGAATGGCTTTTCTCCTGTGTGAATTCTTAAATGAATTTTAAGTGTAGCTAATTGGCGTGCTTTGTATTCACAAAATGTACAGTGAAAGGATTTTTCTCCAGAATGTATTTTGATATGAGTCGCCAACCTATCTTTTCTATTACTTGCATAATCACAATAAGAACACTTGAATGATTTTTCTCCTGTGTGAGTTTTTAAGTGTCTCTTCAATTGTTCTGCTCGGTTAAAACAACATGTAGTGAGCAGTGTCACACTTTATATTATATTATTATTATTATATAATTATTATATATATGTATAAATATTGTTTTGAGATATGTAAGATGAAATGTCAATGTGTGTATTATTGTTATTATTATAGTATGCAATGGAACTTGTAGTTCCACTAATATATTATATCTTCTAGCTCACTACATACAACCTTTTAGAAATGGAAATAGCAGTCCCATCAATGTTAATAGATGAGTGGAACTCGGAGTTTCACTCATAAAAGCCAGCTTAGGAAATCTTAAAGGTTGAAACAAATCTCTCTCTCTCTTTCTCTCTCATCATCACCGAAAGAAGAAGAAGGAAAAATCTCTCGCTGTCTTCTCTCAACCGTCGAGTCATCAACACTATTGTTCTTTATATTATTATATTTATATATCAAAATTTATCTAGTACTAGTTTTCTATTCTATAAATGTGAAATTGTCTATTTGTGAAATTAAAAGATTAGACCAATTATTATTATCAAAATTATACATTTGTGTGTGTTGGGAGAGAGGACCATTTATTAGTAGAATCTGCAACTCATATAATCATCATCATCATCTCACATAATAATATATTAGTTCATCAATCAGTTAAAGTGCACCTCGTCTTAAGACCCTTGGATAAGAGAAACCAATTTAGACTGAGCTAGCCCGAATCATTATAAGTTTTTTTATTAATTATTTGTGTAGAAGGCGAGAGTGTTACAAACAACCACAATAAGTGCACTTCAATGGTTTTTCTCCTGTGTGAGTTCTTAGATGTATTTTCAAAGTTCCTCTGTGATTGAAGCAACAATCACAATAAGAGCATTTGAATGGTTTTTCTCCAGAGTGAATTTTTAAATGTTCTTTCAACCCATCCTTTCTTCTACATGCGTAGTCACAATAAGAACACTTGAATGGTTTTTCTCCTGTGTGAGTTTTTAAATGTCTTTTCAAAAGATCTGCTCGATTGAAACAACGATCACAGTGTGAACATTTGAATGGTTTTTCTCCAGTGTGAGTCATGAGGTGTCTTTCAAAGTTAGTAGATTCTGTAGTCCCATAATTGCAGTAAGAACAGTTCAACACCATTTTTCTGATTTCAGTATACTTTTAAGTATTTTTACTGATTCAACTGACTATACTAATTAGTTACAGCGATTAAAGCTGAAGTCAACAATTTATTAGTAATGTAACGTTTTTACTAAAATTTGTCTCAAATGGATATTTAAGTTGAGTAAAATCACTTAAATTCAAGAGGCCTTAGAAAGCGTCTTGCTCCATGTAGTACCAACTTTGAAATGAAGTTGTCTTACTCTTTCCTTTCAAAAATACACAACTCTTTTAACACAGGAGCAGTATACAAATTGTTTAGCAGTATTTATAGATATAAAAAGTATATTGGTCGCTTTAACTTGAGGCTTATCCTTATGCTGTCAAGAAAGTTCTTAGAAGGTTCTTATTATTTACACAAATTCTTCTTCGTATATAATAATTGTGGCTTGTGGTAAAAAACTACAAAACTAAATACATGGGAATTAAATTAAGTACATCACGCTGTGTGTTGTTGACCGTTGTAGTATTTTCAAAGGAACTTTGTATAGGAAAATTCCTTATAATCTCTTTGGTCGCCAGAATTAGAGTTTCTCTGCATGGACTCCACACTAATCTTTACAAGACCTCATATAGACTTTCCAACGGACAAAATATTTTACCTACACATAAGTACTTGGAAGAAAATAAGAAAATAGTTGTACAATGCTTAGAAAAGTGTCACTATTCTAAACATAGGCTTTATATGATTTCTTCTTAGTATTACAAATTGTAGCTAAAATGTTGAGACTTAGAGCCTTCATCTGAATTGCATAACTCCTCATAAAATTCTCAATCACTGGCATAAACATTTTACAGTGTATTCGGTATTCTAATATTAAAATCTCAATAATCCCAAGAGTTAGCTTAAATTATTGAAATAAATTAAATTGTTTATTAATTACATGAAAATTTGTCTGATTGTCAAAACATCGCCAGTTCAGGTTAGCATATTTTCCGATAGCAATTTAGTTTATGTGAATTTTTTTTCACTTTCTCTCACACTCTGGGCTACACGTGCTGTAACTCATATATGTATTGTCTAAATTCCTCGTTGCCTTTTGTTGTAATGTGCAATTGCTACAGCGCTATACAACATAAAAATTCATATTTTACATTTTGATTGTAATCATATATAGTGACATAGAGCAATCCTTTACTATGTGATACTTTTGATACTTCCCATCTGATGCTATGCTAAATACTTACAGCATGAAAACAAAACTTTTTGCAAAAATTTAGTATTCATGCAAAAAAAATGAGTTTATAAGGAAAAGGCGAGTGTTACATTTCGCAAGGAGTAACTAAAAAATAATCTAAATTACTACTATTAATTGCTGTAGCTAAATTGGAATTTTGGAAAGACCAAAGTACGTCTATAATTTTGCTCCAGTTTTCTCAAAGGGTTATTAACTTAGTTACAACACAGTTGAGTTTTTAATTGACATTTTGATTCAGATTTTCTCAAGAGCTAAAATCAATTTTAAAATTTATCACACACACGATAGCAATTAATTATGTGTATCATTTAGTAGTTAATGGCTGTCTATCACTACTTTAGTTAGCAATCAAATTCCATAGAGCAATGGAAGACTGGAGAATTTCTTTCCAGAATCACTTAAGTAAGATTATCAGCTTAAGAGGAAGTCTTGCATACAAATCTTAAGCCTATGGAGTAATTTGCTATCCTTAGTAACAAATCATTTATATCTAAGGCTAGCAATTTACTCCATAGGCTTAAGATTTGTAGGCTTGACTACCTCTCTAAAGTCATTTCTAAGCGATTCTCATAATAAATTAAAGCCCGTGTTCTCCATTACAAATTATATTAAGACTAAACTCTTAAAAAATTATGAATACTATCCCATAGAGTTAAATCAAGTTCATCACTTTTAGTTACAATGAGGAAGTTACATTATTACAATTCTATAATTTTATTTTGATTGCCCAACCTTTATTACAATACTTATATATATATATATAAAGATAATATTAATTAGAGGTGTTTGTACTGTAATTAGTTTACATTTCACAATATATATCAAATGTTAAAATCAATTTTAGCAAATGTACAATTATATGAATTATAGTTTATATAGCTATTAGTTTCCTTGTAAACAAATCTAAGCTCCTCGTTTCTCAACACTAATTTGCTTTCCCATCAAATAGCGCACTGGATGAGTATTACTTTCAAAGAATGATAACTCTCTCGTATTTTCATCGTTGATGGCCTTTAGCTCATAAAATTGGCAAACATTTGAAAAAATTACGAATAGCCAATCCTTCATTAAAGCCTAGAAAAATATTTAGCCTTTATAGATAAAATCCAATGAAATTTAATATTAAAGGTACCAACCTGCCCTGGACAAATTCTTTTCCCAAAACCAAACGCCGCATGTAAATTAGTACCAGCAATTGACATCCCATCACTAGAAACAAATCTAGATGGATCAAATTTTTGAGGATTGGTCCAATATTTTGGATCTAGAGCTATAGAGTAAATATTGCTAAAAAGAAGGGAGCCTTTGGGAATTGTGTAGCCTTCATTTTCCAAGAAACAATCTTCAACAGCTTCGTACATTGGGCTAATTGTTATAGCTGAAGAAAGTCGAAGAATCTCTTGCACAATGCCTTGACAATATATTAATTTTTCACGGCTTTCTAAAGTCACTGTTTTATTTCTGCCAACTATTAGGTCAATTTCGGCTCGGGCTTTAGCAACAGCTTCAGGATTTGAGGCCAAGAAATAGAAACCGTGGGAAAGTACAGAGCCCACTGTTTCTACTCCGGTTAGTGATTCAAATGTCATTACTGCCATGTTTTTCTCTAAAAACAAGAATTCATATTTATATAGTGGAATCTGTCTATATAAGAGTAGCCATCTATAAAAATATTCTGTCTATAACGGTGGCTTTCCAGTCTCCCGGCTTAAAACCTATCTAAATACATTATATGGGTTCTCTTTATAACGGTTCTGTATATAAGAGTATTCTGCCTATAACGGTGTCTTTCCACTAATTTTAGGAAAACTGCCTTTCCCTATAACGGTTATTCAATAAAAATGACCTCTTCAGTCGGTATTTTACAGTTTCTGGAGAAAGAGTAGTGAAAGTTCTGGAAAATTGTGCTGGATATCTGAGTAAAACAATAATTCAGATCTTTGGCATGTTGAAGCAACTCGAGTCAATGCTCTGAGTAAATTTGACTATGTAATTCAGCATTCTGATTGAAAAAGTTCTCTCTATAACGCTCATGTGCTTCATTTGTTTCTAATACCGGTATAGACAGACTCTGTTTATAAGAGTACTCTGACACTATAGACAGATTCCACTGTATAACTTTTAATGGTTAGGTTATGTAAATTTTTTAATTAAAAATCTCACCTCCTTCATCACCATAGAAACTAGAAGTAGGATCTGTCGTCTCTTTAATTTTTTTGGCATACAAACTAAAATAAGTTGGCTCCACATGCTGAGCATCTTCTTTATAGTAACGTTGCATATAATCACGAATCATGGTTTTTAAATTATGCCCATAACTCATTGGATAAGGGATTAAAGCCAGCCACCATTTTTTCAAGTTTTTAGGTAAAAGAATATAAATGGCTTCTAGCATTACTCCATATTTGAAGAAGCTATAGAAAAAAATTAAAGAGATTAATTAATATGTAATGTAAAACTTGTACAATATAATTTAAATTACTTGGTCCGCTGAACAGCAACAGTTTTAACATCAGGATCATCCAAAGTAAATCTTTTGCCTGTCATTACGCCAAGCATTCCACTTAAAGTAAACTCACAAGTTTCTAAAGGATCAGCAAATTTACTCGATGCCCATTTTTCTAAGAGTTCATTGGTTGTAGCAAGGATAAGTGACTCCATGTTTTCTGTACCTATGGCACTGAAGCGAAAATGTTTTAAAGTGAATCTCCTCTGCTCTTCTATCTCAGGACTCCAAAGATTAAATAGTCCTCTGGCTTTCCCATCGCCACCCATATAATGTAGGACATAACTTGCAGCATGGACTCGATCTATGTTGTGTTTTGGATTATTAAAGAATTTTTTGGCTACTTCTAAATCTTGGATAACTGTAAACCTGAGTAATAGAAAATAGTTGTGGAGTGAAGTTAGTATGTTAGCAGTGTTGAGTAAATAACAATTTTTAAGGATGACGTCACAAGTGTAATAAAGTAGTTGATATTTTTGTCGGATTGTGATTTAGTTGAGTTAAGTGGTTTTTATTATGTTTTTAACATCTGCTGATTAAATCACATTAAAGTGTGATATATTGTTAACACATGTGATAAACTAAGTTTACTAAAGTTACTTTAAATAAAATTGAATGTTGCAGTAATTATTCAACTTTTTTATCGAAATTTTTCACAGTCAGCATTAAACACAAAACTGTGATTGCTAAATCACAACCGGAGTATTAATCATAGTACATTATTGTGATTAACTCTAAAGGATTAATAAATCACAGTTTATCTTATCACAGTAATAGTAACTGTGAAAAACTAATAAATCACACTTTAGTCTAATCAACCAGATCTGCTCATGAAATCTCTATAACTAAAAATCTCAACTTACCTCTGCCTTCCAACACGGAATTCCAAAACATTCCCATAAATGTCTTTCCAACTATCCAGCGTTTTATAATACACACTTTTCGGATGAAGAAAACTGAACAAATTTCCAAAAATTGGTACACCAGGTGGGCCTAAAAAAAATTAACATAGTAATTAACATAGTATCACAATCCATAACGGTAAATCCAATTAATTTATAATACCAGGTGGATACTTGACATCAACTTTCTTCCTTCCTCTTAAGACTCTCAATAGTACAAACGTCACAGCTACTAGCATGAAAAAGAACCACATCTTGCTCACTGGACATCAATACAATGATTGTTGCCTCACTCCAACCTTCCTCATTTTATTATTCCTTATTTTCATACCAACTATATACTCATATCTCTTCTAACATCTTACAGCCTATATTTAATTTACATTATAAACCCATCTTATATCCAATGATACAATATATCCAAAAGACCAGAAAAGAAATGGAATGGAACACCATAATAATTAATTATTGCTTACGCACGTCCTTACTATAATGACCCTTATGGAACCTAACTTTTAGCTGCGTCATGCGTCACTACAAGGAAATACATTATAGAATAGTAAACCAAAATCACTCCCTTTAGTTTAATCTATCGCCAGTTTCTTTTGCTAGGAGTCGAATTTTCTAAGCTTCCTTATGATGTTATCTGTAGCCGCTATGCTCTCTATAGTAGTTTCCATATAACATCATAAGCTTAGAAAACTCTACTCAAGCAAAAAAAACTAATAGATTTAAACCAGAGAGAGTCGTTTTAGTTTACTATTGTAGCCTAGCTTCAAAATAAAACCGTGGGAAATAAATCCTGGACCTAATTATAACCCTTAGTGTAGTAATTAAGTGTATGCAAATTGCCACACGAAGTTCTCCTTGCCACATGCACATAATTTCTCTACTAAGCAACAACTTTCAACTCATCCTCAAAATGAGTATACAAAATTTCTTAACATTTATTCTACTAACTCTAACATCACTGCCAATAATTCTGTGTCTCCTTCCATTTGTACTGTGGCGTATAGTGGCTCAGTTCTTAGCCCAAATTTGCTACCATAAAAAATTAGTAAAAATAGTGGGGCCAACTAGTATAATGTTTTTTGGTCCTGACGACAACCTTAAATCAAACAGTTACGGCAGTATCTGCCTAGTTCTTATAGTAAACCAGAAAAACATATCTATTGAAAAACTCTGGCAAACTATCGGAAGAAACATAACAAGCAAGGCAGAATTTGCCGATCTAAGTTACAAACTCGAGAAATTTCTCGGCTTATACTTCTGGGCTGTCAACTCTGAATTTAGAGTTGAAAATCATGTACAAAAGTTTAGCTCTGGCTGCAGAGTTTTAACAAGTGAAAAATTGTTACTGATAGAGAAAGAGTTTCTCCAGCAAGCTTATAATGTCCAGCATAGTCCATGGGAAATAAGAGTTGTCCAGGATTTTCAAAAGTTACGGATTGGTCAAAAAGAGGTTAGAGACAAGTCAGTGATTCTCTTTAGAATTCATCATGGAATAGCTGATGGGTATAGTATTGCGAATTTACTGGAGGCTAGTAATACAGTTGTCCAGCCGTGTAAGAAACTCGGGCTGGAGTTCCAGGAAATAAGTTTCGTTTCCAAGCTTAGGATTCCGTTTGATATTCTTTATGGTTTGGCTGAACAGTTTAGTAGCCAGTGGTCTGCTGTAAGACAGATGCTGGAAATACATCCAACCTGGAAGAAGTTGAGTCATTATATTAAATTATTTCGGCTGGAGACTCCAGTGGAGGTGAAAGATGTTAAAAGAATTCGGCGTGAGTTTGGAGTTTCTTTTCAAGCTGTACTCTATGTGGGATTTATGGCTGCTATTAAGTTCGCTGCTGAGAAAAATTTTGGCAAGAGGATTAGAGATTATGGATATATTGGTGTAGTGTTTGCTAAGCCTAATCATCCGAGAAACTTAAGTCTACATGCGTAAGTAAACGCCAAAAGTTTCAATTTTCGACGTTAAAGAGAGAGAGTGATAGAGACAAACTCTCTCTATAGAGTAATTTGAAGCAAAATAGCATAATTTTCGTTATAAGGAGAGTCATTGGTTTTTATTTACTATTTGTTTATGTACTCATATGCTTAATATGGTGATCGAAGTAAAGTTTTACGACACAAGAAAAGTTTTCAAGATTTTAAATATTGCAGAAAGTTTGTCAAAAACGGTAAGAACTATATAAGATACGATGGCATTTTGAGCCAATTTACATTACAGACTGAGTAACTTTTCATAAAATGCCGTCAAATAGTTATAGGCAAGTTTCCGTTAAAGAGAAATGAGTTTTAAAGAGAGTAGGCACAATGTATTAACATAGAGAATTAGACTGGAGGCTGAGACTTCTACGTTATAGACAGAGACCAGTCTATTATATATTGATTTATATTTTTTTAATAACAGCTATGCCACCGATCTAAAAGTGCCATTTTGTGACCCTCATCAAATGACTAAAAAAGTTGTACAAGAAACTCAGGAGGAAATGAACCGCATTAAAAATTCTGGAATGCTCCACTCCAATTATATACTATCAAAACTTAGCGGAAGTTTATTGCCGTCTATGACCAAACTATTAATGGCTAATGCCAGTTTACCAAGTTTAGCCAGTTTTAGTAGTTTTGCAGGGTCGCCTGATCGAATCAAAGCGTTTGATTTGGATATAGACAGAATGATGGCTTCTGCAGGTTTAATGGCAGGACCTTTTGGTTAGTCTTAAATTTAACAATAATTAATTAAATATTACATTATATACAGAGTACATTTTGTTATGATTTCTATAGGCTTTGGTTGTGGAGCTGTGACTTATATGAATAATTTGGAGATGCTTTTTGGCGTGGATGAGAATCTAGAGAAATGTGAACAATTTGGTCAAGACTTAACATTCGGATTTAGGCTTGCAATCGATTCAATGTTGAGCCATTGCTCCTAATGTAACTTTGTACTCACTATCTAGTTGCAATGTGTATTAAAACTTGTAAATAAACTTTAAGTAGTACCTTCACCTTTAGAGAAATATGAACTTGAGATTTTCTCACACATGTAACTCTCCATTAAGAATAAGAGTTACGTAATGATGAAGTATTGTAATGTTGCAATTAAAATCAAAGTCATCAGATATCTAATAATAAAAACATTGTGAAATATTTGTAATAATATATCCAGCTATAATTACTTTTTTATTAAAAAAAACTGCGGAGGTAAGCTGAGAATGCCAGGAAGGGAATTCCACTACTTTCTAGAGAGGTCAGGTCAATCACAGAAATGTTGTGAAATAGTATTTACCATTTGTTTTATTGCATTCTATGAGAATCTAGGTTATAATTAAAAAAGTAATTTAACTTTTTGCGTGAATTTTCTACACTAGAGAAAAAATGTGTAGATGAGGCAAACTGAGACAATTTTCTAATTCTAAAATAACTCATAGTGTGGCTGATTAATATTAATTCATAATTAAATATTTATTATAATAACTTAATTTATGTCCGTCTCTCAACAGTAATCTGTTTACTTCTCAAATAGCGAACTGGATGAGAATTTTTTTGAAAGAATGAGATATCATTTTCAACGTCTTCAGCCGGCTTCAGGAAATACGATTGGCATACAGTAGTCAAAATTATAAAGAACCAATCCTTCATTAGAGCCTGAAGTATTTTCCAAAATTAGTTGCTTTATAAAATTAATATTATAATAAGTAGTAGCAAAGCTCTAACCTGCCCTGGACAAATTCTTCTACCAAAGCCAAAACTTCCAGCTAAATGAGTACCAACAATCGATCTTCCATCATCAGAAATAAATCTAGAGGGATCAAACTCTTGAGGATCTTTCCATACTTTAGAATCCATTGCAAGAGCATAGAGATTTGTAATAACAAGAGTTCCTTTTGGAATTGTGTAGCCTTCTAAAATAGAGTCTTCCATAACTATTTGCATAGGACTTGTTGGTACAGCTGAAGATAGACGGAGTACTTCGTGTACCAAAGCTTGACAATAAATGAGCCTACATTAAGAAAATCAGCTTAATTCCATGGAGTAATGGACGACTGGAGAATTTCTTTTCAGAATCACTTAAATAAGATTATTAGCTATTAAGAGAGGAAGTTTAGCATACAAATCTTAAGCCTATGGACTAATTTGCTATCCTTAGTAACAAATCATTTATATCTAAGGATAGCAAATTACTCCATAGGCTTAAGATTTGCAGGCTTGACTTCCTCTTTAAGCTGATAATCTTACTTAAGTGATTCTGGAAAGAAGTTCTCCAGTCTTCTATTACTCCATGGAATTTAGTTGCTGTACAAAGTATAGTGAAGTAGCTATTAAAAATGTACCTAGGCCTATCTTCCAAGCTTACAGGTCGATCCTTTCCCACTATCAGCTCAATTTCTTCATAAACTTTCTCCTGGACTGCTGGATTATTAGCCAAGTAGTAAAAACCAAAGGCTAAGATTGAGCCAACTGTTTCTACAGCAGTAAGCGACTCGAAAGTCATTACTGTCATATTTTTTTCTAAACCCAAAAATTTCATCAAAATTCAATTCCAATTATGTTTATCAAATATAAAATCTCCAGAGTTCACAATTTTTTTAAATACCTCCTTCTTCCTGGAAGAAACTGGACTTGGGATCGGACGTCTCAGCAATTTTTTTAGCATACAAACTAAAATAAGTATCTTCACTCAACTCATCCGGATTCGTACTCATATATTCTTTCGTCATACTTTTAACACTATGAGCGTAGCTTAGTGGATAGGGAATTGTATCCAGCCACCATTTCTGAATTATTTTAGGCATTGCCATAAACAACGTTTCCACTGTCAGTCCCAATTTGAAAAAGCTAAATGTCCATAAAGTACTTTAATTAACCACTGCACCAATAAGATACAATAATAAAATTTTTTTTCATACCTTTCCCGTTGCCTCGTTAGCTCTATAAGAGCCTTATCACGTAAAGACCATCTCTTTCCAGTTAGCACACTAAACATTGCACTAATTGTAAGTTCAGCAGTAGCAGTTGGGTCAATAGCTTTTGTAGCACTATTGGAACACCATTGGGTCATAAGCTCATTAGTTATATCAATTAGATGCGACTCCATAGCTTGAGTGCCGATGCTACTAAAACGGAAGTTTTTAAATGTGAATTTTCGTTGCTCATCAACTTCAGGACTCCATACGTTAAAAATCCCTCGAGCTTTTTCATCACCGCCGATAAATCGTATTACAAAGTTGACTGCTAATCGCCGGTCAATGTTGTATTTTCCTGGAGCATAGAATTTTAGAGCGGTGTCCACATTTTGGATGATGACAACTCTGTATATATATAGCAAAGAGAAATAAGAGTCTAAGCTTATGATGATATAGGGAGTCGCTATATGCTCTCTATAGCAGTTTCCATATAACATCATGAGAAAGTAAAGAAACTGGAGATATATGTAAAAGAGATAACGTACGGTTGTGTTCCAAAATGAAGACCGACAACATTTCCATAAGTTTGTTTCCAATTCTCCAGAGTTTTGTAATATATGCTACTTGGGTTAAAAAAACTTAGAACATTTCCAAAAATTGGGAGACCGGGTGGTCCTAAAAATTAATAGTGGCTACTATTAGATTAATTACGGTGATTTATGGTGATACCTGTACTAATTAATTACCTGGAGGATAATTCGCAAGGACTTTTCTTCTTGAAACTCTGAAGAACAGAAACGCTGCAACTACTAAAATAACAAACCACATCTTAAAATTGCTGTAGAGGTGAGTATAGTGAAAGAAGCTCCAGCGAACGATTGATGACTTTTCTGAGAATCCTTCCGTTTTTACTAAGAAGAATCATCAACAAATGTTGCAATCTATGTAGTCATTGCTTCCATAAGATTGGGAGATTCCTACAGAAATAAAGATGAGGCAATTTACACTATACTACAATTATCCATATTTGATTACAAGAAACATGATACTTCATGCTGGGAACCTAAATAGCATATTATTGTTTTTGGTAATAAAATTGTGAAATCTGGTAGATAGCTAATGGAGATGAGAGGACAAAATTCTATTAACTTGTGTTCTCCAGGAGTTTACAAACTTACCCAAGATTTCTTTCACAAGATTATACATTATTACTCTTGAGCTCCAGAATGTGTTGTAATTATTTCACCCATAAAGATTAGCAAAAAATTATATTAGTGTATCCATGTCGTATGAAATGTGTATCAATTTGTTACATGGACTAAAGTACATAGCTAATAGGCTTAGGCTTTATAACGTATGTAATTTTAGTTTCCACATTAAAAAATTTCACAGGCTATATACAATCATATGAATGAGTTACAACACTCAATAACAAATTTTACGTCTATATAGTGAACTGAACTCTGGGCAAAGTGTTAAGCATTGACATTCGGAATTTGCTTATGAGAGAAATTCCCATAAGATTTGTTTAGTCTCTACTGTAGCAAATAAGCTTAGAATTCCCTTGAAAGTTCATTACACATATTCTCCTCTATCCATGTAGCAAGCCTAAGCTAACAACTCTTCTCTTATACAAATTATTCTCAGTTACTCAAAATGAGCAAAATTTGCTCAGCCTTTCGAAATTTCTTAGCCTCCTTCCTCCTCTTGCTAATCTCACCTTTAATACTCATCTCCTTCCTTCCATTTCTAATTCTACGTCAAGTTATAAAATACATTGC
>VCNE01013374.1:0-13468 GCA_009869805.1 Oncopodura yosiiana
GAAGGATCTCTTGCAAGGTCGTTGATAATTCTGAATCTGATGCAATCATCAAAATGACATAATTGACATTATCATTATTATTTTATTATTTGTATTATATTTTGCTTTTTTTGATTATTAATTACAATAGAATTAAAATCTATGTAATTATTTCTGAGTGCATTTAAAAGTTAACTTCTGCAATGGATTTTATTTAGTGAGAAAAGTTGCATCTTCTACAACTTAAGGGCATTTTAATCAATAAATTGACCGTTTTACATAGAAATTGAGCCATTTAATAACTACCTATAAAACCTTCATTAAAATTTAAAAGATCAAATGTACTTATGCAATTACTACCTATGATGCAAAATTTGACCAACTCTATATACTATCGCTCTAACTATCCTGCATAACTTATTGAGAGAGGTAAAGTGTTAACTATCTACATACGTATTACAAAATAGAAACTTTCCATTGGAAAATTAAAATCTTTTCTATGAGAAACAACTCAACCTATAATGCAATATAGTTCCAACTCTCCTCAAGTAAAAATGAGCAAAACTGGTCTTGAGTTTGTTTTCCTCATAAACAATTACATGCAAATAATTCCAATAACATGGAATACAAAAACCCACCAATTTACTCGATACAAATCATTCCACCAAAGAGTTATGCACATATTTACACTAATTGAAAAGTGCAGTTACACATTATTTAAAGCTGTTCGATTATATACTACAATTAAATATTCTCAAGATGTGCAATATGTTTGGCTAACTTTTCATATTGCATGGCTTGTAGCCTATGTGTCTTGTGCATCTTTTGCTATTCTACAATGGTTCAAGCAAAAACAAATTTTATACTTTTTGAATCAGTTGAGAAAGCTGCATAAGGAATTTGAAGGTAAATTATTATAAAATTTTTATGTCGAGAGATTGCCAATCTAAAGGGTTTTAAAAAATTTGACTTAATTGAACACAGATACTCTTCAGTCAAAAGAGTCTCAAGAGCCAGAGAAGAAAGTTGCAAGAATCATTAGATTTGCTACATTGGCTGGAATTTCCAACACACTTTGTAATTTAGTTATCCCTTGGCTACTTTTACATCATTCTCATTACTACTACTCAATTTTACCAACATTTCTACAAAACATTACAAGTGTTAAAATAGCATTTTGTATTTATGAATTTCTTTCAATTCTTTACAACTGGATATTAGGATTACCTGTTATGTATTATATTTTAATTTATTCTTACTCAAGTTCATTTTGGACACTAAAATTGAAAATGAAACTCATTGAGGAATGTCAATCGATTCAATATTTACAAACATTGTGTAGGATTTACAAGAAACTTGAATTTCTCAATGGAATATTTAATGAGTGCTTTTCTTGGTTAGGAACTTGGATTTTAAAATTCGTTGTACCTCTTTTAATCATAGCTTGTAATTATTTCACACTACGACATTTTAATGATGCTCCATTATTTATTTATTTAGCATTTCCTACTGCGTCAATAGGTTGTAGTATTGGTATTATGGCTTGTTTTCAAGTTGCTTCTCAAGTTTATGAGACATCAAGGAATTTACGTAATAACATATCAGTTAGTGTTGGAATTATTAATTTGAAATGTAAGTTGTTGGAAATGTGTAAACCATTTGGAGTAAATGTTGGAAATATATATATTGCAAAGAGACAAACTCCACTTCAACTTTTAGCTATTATTATTGATCAGACAATTGCTCTTTTGCTCGCTTCTGCTGAGTAATCATTAAAATCTTGAGTGATGGTATCATGTTGTAAAGTAAAAGTCAAATATTTCAATTTAAAAATGTATAACGTATATATACCTACCTAATCATTTGTGAAAGAGTTCATTGATTCAAGTTGGAATTTCTACGTAATATAAAGTACCTACTAATTGTTTAGTTTTGAAGCCATGTTACTTGAACTTGGTATAATTGAATAAGATACTCTATATATATATATTATGTACACAAATTGTATGAAGGCAAGTGAAATGACATGTTTAAAAATATGTGATGAATTTCAGGAATAAAGTATGAAACACAATGTTAACATAAGATGTAATTTATTTACACGTTTATATATTTATTGAAACATAATAAGGCCTATTCAGATTACTACAAGAAAGTACTGACAATGTACATAAAGTCTATTTATAAAACTTTCTAACAATTTAAATAATAATAATGATAATATACATTTGAGTATTTTTGGTTATACATAAACACTAGACACAAATGATTTATGTCTATAATAAATATATAGTATATTTGAACACATAATATGATAGCTACACAGTCTAAACTTTAGTTTAAATATATTTTTCACTTTTTAATCAAAAAAATCCAGATTAAAAGATGCAATCACCTCCTGTGCACGAGCTTCATATTCATCCTGTTTCTTAATTTTCTCTTCCATCTCCTTCATTTTGATTGTTTGTCCTTTTAACTGAGCCTTAAGATCTGAAATCATCTTATCCTTGCTTTTAACTTGACATCTTAGAGCATTATTCTTAAACTTGATCAAATTGATTATTCTCTTCATAGAATATTCCATCTGCTTCTTCTCCTTCTGATGTCTCATAGAAGATTTACGATACTTTTTCAAGTCCTGTTTCATTTTGTTGTGATAGTTTTTAGAACTCTTTGCTTTCTTGACAGAACGATACAAACTTGGATCATGTTGACAGTTTTCAAGCTTCAATTTATATTTTGGTATAGGTTTAGTTGTTTTGTTTGTTGATTTTGATTTAGTTACTATAGATTTAGCTTTTTTCTCCTTCTTAATTTTTGTCTTTAAAACATCAGAGATGATTGAATCTTCAAAGGAGAAAGATTCCTCAGGCAGTAGTGACTTTAATTTCTGCTTTCTTCTATTTTCTCTGGTGATCACAGGTCCAGCTTGATGAACAAGAACGTCTCCTACTTTAAACAAAAATCTTGCTTCTTGTGGTTCTTGTCTACAATAAAAAGAAATTAATATTATAATAAATATTTGAATTTTGTAATTAGACGCAAAAGAAATACAAAAAGTTGGCTTACTTCATTGTCGATTCAGGTGTTACTGGTTGTTGTATGTCGTCAAATACGTCAAAACGACTGGCTTCTATCTCATCTTCATGAAAATAAGGATCCATTTTTCTATGCATAGCAAAATT
Organism: Oncopodura yosiiana; assembly: GCA_009869805.1. NCBI lineage: Eukaryota > Metazoa > Arthropoda > Collembola > Entomobryomorpha > Oncopoduridae > Oncopodura > Oncopodura yosiiana. The sequence goes on from VCNE01013374.1 coordinate 3,165, forward strand.
AATCAAATATTTAAATTATTATTTCATTATAATGTTCAAGTATGATAATAGTATCATTGAAATTTGCAGAATAGCGTCAATATGATTTTAATTTGGTCAGTTTAATTGCATAATTAATTAGCGGCATCAATACTGTTATATATCTAGTAGATATTATCTACTAGAGTAAAGCTTGAGCAAATGCACAAATGAATCATTTCATGTATTAATCAACATGAAAATTGTAATGCTATCATCATCTGTAATTACAAGTTTCTTCATTGTATCTTGCCTTGTTGTAATGCTAGTGCTCATTCATATATTTGGCATTGAATGTTCAGCTAGCTAGCCTAACCAAACTAAAGTTAGATGACTATAATGCGTTGCAAAGCAAGTTAAAAAGGACGCAGATGAAGAGTAACAAAACTTGTATTGGTGTGTAATAAAAGTAAACTCATGTAGCATGTTCATAGCTGAGGTATTAAAAAAGTTATGAATTCTTGTATAAAGAAGTAGAAGAAGGAAGCAAAAACTTATCAAAAAATACTAACGAGGAAACTATAAAAGCTGATTAAATTTTCTGGTAGTAGAGGACTACAGTTTTATACACTCTATGAAGTTTGTAATTTTCTAAAAAAATTCGAATTTATGGTTCTGAAGAGAGTTAAATGACTATAAGAGTAAATGACTACGACAGCCAATCAATAGAATAAGTTCTGTGTATATATTTTAAGAGTACATGCATTATACATATGTATATTACATATGAAGAGATGTAGCTCAATCAACATTGAATCTACTTATGTGTATTGTGTATATACTCTGCATTATAAACTTAAAAGTGTACAGTAATGTATATACATTATACAGTATTGTATAGATGTAAGGGTGAAGTGTACTAATGAGCAAAAGAAGTATCTAACATCTCAACTTGAACTTGAAATTGTGTACAAGGCTTGATCAGAATAATGTAAAACTCACAAGTGTTAAAAATAAAAAACTTACCTGATAACTTACCATGTTGAGTGTTGGACAAGACGCTGGGCATAGCCCAGCGTCTGTCTTGAGCGATAATATGATTCGGTCAACTTATGAAGTGCTTCAGATGAGCAATGCTCATCATTATTTTAAAAAAAGAATTAAATTTTATACCGCACGCAAAATACTAGTTATACGCAACAGACAAAAATAAAAAAAATTGACGCTATTCTTATTATAATATATAATACAAGTTACTATGTACCAATAATGAGAGTGTAAGTAACTGGTAAAGATATTTCTTGTCAAAGGTTGCTGTTGTGTTAGGCTACTAACAGACTTTACAAAGGTTGTTAGTTAGCGATGAAGACTGAGAAGCAGCAAGTCTGAGAATGACAAGGTTTTTCTTACTTGGCTTGCTTTTATACCTACTCATGACAGGGAAGCCTCGAGTCGAGTAGTATAAAATATTCGAACCTTGATTCCTTTGGATATAAACATATAATTAGATAGATGTTATTCGTGATAATAATAAAATCCAAGGGAGTAGAGAAAATTGTTTTTCTCTGTACGGAACTCATTAATCAGATTGTTGCTGTTTTTACTCCTTTGCCTTTAACAATAATGTTGCTCATTCATCTTCTTATTAAGTATGTAACATGAAGATAGTATGTAAGTCTTATACAACCTTCGCTTATATGCTGACTATATTTACTACTAACTTATTCATTCTTGTGCAATGCGTGAGTTATGTGCGTAACGCAATCTTGTACTTCTTTGCTGATTATTAAATTTTATACAGTTATGTTTCATTGAGTTGATAATGTTCAACATATATTTGCAGTAAGTTCAATGCCGAGATTTGTCTCACAAAAATTATTATAAGCTGAGTATGTACATGGTAAAATTGTCGGCAAGATATCTATCAGCAATGTGTAAAATTATGTGAATATATCAAAAATAGTAGTTTAAGTTTTATCTCAAATGTCATACTAGAAATTTTAAGAATTGACTTTGACGTTAATGTAAATATAATATGATCTGAAAACTTGTATGTATGTGCAGCTACCAATACAATTATTATCTTTTATTATATTGTAGTATAAACTCCAGAGTCTTGAGTCCAGACAATTTGAATTTGACGTGAATATTAATATAATGTGACCTGAAAACGTATGTATGTCAATACATTTATTATATTTTATTATTTTGTAATATAAACTCCAGACAATCTTTTGTTGGTTGTTCACTCTCTCAAACGAAAATGACTTTGCTCATAGCACAACTTATTGACTATTGTACTTCTAAGAATTTTCAAGATTTATCTAATGTTCACAGTTTCTTATTTATGCTTTTATGTTGTGTTAGAACTTGTCTTGAGAATTTCACTTGTCAACTTTGAACTCTCTTACATTATTTGCTCTTTAGACTCAAAAATATTATCTTAATGATAAGATGGCATATTATAAATAAGAGTATTATAACCAACTGAGAATTGTAAAATACAAAAGTCAAAACAGTGATCCTGATTATTTTATATAAACTTAAACACTTCAAAAATAAGTTTTAATATGCACGGTTATATCTTTTATATAATCATGGGAGACGTGGTTCAGTGAATGTGAATAATTTTCCCTTTTATTTTCACACACCTTAGAAAAACATGATATAAAGTCACCCTCTCTACATCCGGAGCATGGAAGTTAAAGCATTAAGCTCTTTAAAACAGTCCACATCATATTTTGTTTTCTCAACATGTTTCCTCTGCTACACTGAATACTGAATATGCATAAATTGTAAAAAAATACCCGTGTACACCTAGGTATTATTAGAGGAGAGCATAGAGTACAAAGTTCAATTTGGTTCTCATTTATAATTTAACTTTGTAGAAATGAAATAATTTTTTCTACAAGCTACTGCTCTATAGTTGAGCTGAACTTCATGCAACGCTGCATAATAAAATAATATTGGTAAAAAAAAAACTTTCACAGGTGTGTTACATTTTAATTTTTTTCTCAAAAAGTACTGAAGCAGTTGACTTTAAATTTGCTTTCAACAAGCGTGTAGATTTTCGTTGGACCTGTTTTTGGTTCACAAGAAACTGAGTTGTGTAACTTTAATTTAATACTCGTCTCCTATAAAAATGTACAGAAGAAGCGAGTCTCACATTTACATGAAATTCATAGCAAGTACTTTTTATTTAAATACATAAAAGTTTACTTACAGACTAAATCCAATAATCTATGACAGACATTATCAAAAAAGATGTTGCAAATTACTACAATAATTTCATTTTGCATAACTATGAATTTTTCAGCAGACGCTTTTTCACTTTGTTCATTTGGAATGCGCGAAAATTAAACACACATTTTGACAATTTAGCCATGTGCGTTTTGGAGACAATTTTTTTACTATTTTGTCTTAATTTTTCATAAAAAAATCCACTAGTAATGGAAAACCTTTTGGACGTCTTGATAACATTATGTGAACCAAGTGACCTTAAAAGCAATGCCAGTAAGTTTATCATAAATTGCAATGAAAAAAACAAAAACTTTAATTTTTTTCTTTATTGTCTATCATTTCAGCAACTCAGAAAAAATCACCAGAATCATTACTGGAAGAACTCATTCAATCCGCTGTTGAATCCAAAATTAAATTACAAGAATGTACACTACAACAAATTAATGATCCAACTTGTGGAAACTCTGCTTCTTGGAAATTTACTTGTGTTCTAATTGACACTTTATGTCAATTATCTCTGTATTTAGAAGAAACTGAAAAAACTCGACTAGAAGATGACAAATCAATTGAATTACTTAGTGTACAAGCTCAAGCTATAATAACAAAAGCAATTGAATTAATTATTGGATTTGGTATTCTTCCATATCTTTTACCAAATGTTGGTCTTCCAATTGAATTACGACAAGTCAATTCAGCAGCAGAAGTTTTTTCAGCAAATGACAAGAAAGCACCACAATTAGTTCAATTTAAACGTTTAGCTTATGTTATTAAAAATATATTTAGAATTTGTCATTATGAGACAATTAGAAGATTACTCGTAACAAAAAATTTAACTGATAGTTTAGCAGCTTGTTTACAACTTGTTGGAGTACCTATTACAAATCCTAAAACAACAGTAGCAAAAGAAAAGAAATCTTCTGATATGTTGACAAATGACGAATATGACCAAGTGATGTTAATTAGAAGAAATTTAAATCAAACTTTAAAACAAGATTTTCTTCCCAATGTTCCTAAAAATGTTTTAATTCAATCTTTATTTCTAATTGGATCTAAACAGCCAAAGTGGATGCAAAAGTTATGTCATCATATGCTTAATGAAATTATATTATCTACTAATGGACTTGTTATAACAGCTGCATCATTTTTTGATGGATTAGTTTCAGAATCAAAAGTTTGGCAAATACCAAAAATAGTTGGACATCTCATGTGTGAAGCATTATCTTCTTGTCATATGAATTATGAAGAAACATTTTCTAACATGTGTAAACAATGTATTCAACTAATTCTTGTAGAACAGCAGCAGCAGCAACAACAGCAAGTTAATTTAATGAGAGTTGGATTATATTGTGGTGTAATGCTAACTACATTAAACTTGCATCTAACAAATCAACATTTATGGCAAACTATATTTCAACCAATGTTAAAACTTGAAAACTTCAATTCTTCATCATCTTTAACTGATATTAATACCTGTGTTACAATATGTCAAACAACAATGGATATGATTACACCAGCACAATTGCAAGTGAATATTATCAAAGCAATATTTCAATTAGTTTGGTCTATGTCATTTGAAATATTTGTGATATGTCATGAATATATAAAAAGAAAAGTACAAGATGCAAATCTAGCAGAACAAATAACAAAACTGACAAGCAACTTAAAAAATCTTCTCGTTTCAATTTTAGAATTTCTTGGTACAACAACAAATAGTGAAAATGAAAAGATTTCTATATTTTATATTGATCTCATTTTAAAATTTCATTGGGTAAATGAAACATTAGTTTGTACTCATCTTCAATTAACAGAAAATGGAGATATTGTCAGAAATGAACAAGAAGTAGAAGACGAGAAAAGTCCATTAGAAGAAATTAGAGACTCTTGTACTGTATTTTGTACTGAACTATTAAAAAATAATGAAACATTAGCTAAATTTATACCCAAACTTTTTAGTCAATTACTATCTCAAAGTAAATCTCAACAGGAATCTAAAAATCAATCAGATAGTAATAAGAAGAAGTTACTATCAGAACTTGAAGCAAGTGAAAAATTAACAGAAGCTGATTGTAGAAAATTTATTCAATTGGAATTAATAAGTAATTTAGGAGAAGATGAAACAATATTTGAAACACTCTATTCACAACAAGGTATAAGTACTGATGACAACTCTGCTGAAGATTCTTTACAACTTTTAGATATGTTAATGAGCTCAATAACATCTGAATTAGAAGATCTTGGACAGTTTGATAATGCTGAGTTTTCTGAAACTTTAGTATTTGCTCTAGGAATACTTGGGACATTATCTGAAACAACAGCATCATCATCATCTAACGAATCTCAAGTAAAAAGTAATCCAATTTGGTCTCAACTTGAAAAATTCCTTCCACAATTACAAATACTAAGGAAATCTAATAATACTAAATTAATTAGTTTGGGTATACCAAATATGGCTGAAGATATTATAATTTCAATTGAGACAAAAGGTACAGGAAATATAAAGAAGAAGAAAATAGTACAAATAACAAGTAAATATGAACAAGCAATGAATGATGTTAATAATCCAATGATACCTATTAAAGGACATGGAATTTTACAACTTAGAAGATTAATTGAAGAGAAAGATCAAGAAACATTAAATCATGAAGTCCAATTATTAGAAATTTTCAAAATACATTTAAATCATGATGATTCTTATATTTATCTTATGTCAATTCAAGGTTTAGCAGCACTTGGAATTAGATTTCATAATGAAATTATTCCCCTTTTAGTTAAAGAATATGATATTAATTGGAAGAAAGATGAAGTTAAAAAGAGAATGAGTGCAACATTAAAACAAGAAGAATTTATTGAGCTTCGAATGAAAATTGGTGAAGTTTTAGTTAAAGTTGTACAAAGAATGGGAGAAATGGCACATATATATCGTCCTATTATTTGTAATGTTTGTTTTCGTTTAGTTAATGATGAAGATCCATTGATTAGATCATCAGCTTTATCAAATTTAGGAGAACTTTGTCATTTACTCAAATTTTCATTAGGAATTATTTTAACTGAAGTATGGTATTGTGTTAGTGGTTTATTACAATCTGAAAGAAATGTTCATGTTCGTCGTGCAGCTTTACATTTAATAGTTCTTTTATTACGAGGTGTTGCAAAAGATATAACATCAGAAGATATATTAAGAAATCAAGAATTATCAACTTATATTAGAGATGCTCGAAGATTATTAACTAATATACAAAATAATGATATTGATCCTATTGCTAAAACTCATGCTCAACTAGCTCTTAAAGAATTAGAAATAATACTTGTAAAATTATTAGCACCAAGTCAAAAATTAGAATATAAAATTCGGATATTGAATCCATAATTCACATTGTTGTACTAATATAAAATACATGGTTCAATTAATTAAATATTAATAAAAAAAACTTTTTTGACGAGATGCGTTTTATGTAAATTCATCACACATTATTTAAGATCACTTGAAACATAATTTAGTTAATTAATTAGTCACATTACTGGCTTGGGCAATAGGAGCTTCGTGAATGAGTATTTCATAATTAGAAAAAGCTTTCTCAATACGATTCCATGGGATGTAACATACTTTATGAGATGGATGAATTTTAGAATTGACTAGTGCTCCTTCATGCAAGACTCTACCGATAAATAAAGTTTCTCCAGTTTCCGATAACCCACCAGGAATAGCATTTCGAACAAATTGGCCACCAGATGATGGTACCCATTTGACAGAATTTGTAGGAGCAGTAAGAATCTATTTAAAAAAAATAATTCATTGCATGTAACAATTAATTCAATGTGTATATTTATTACTTCATAAGTCGATTTGAAATGTTCTCCTCCTCCCCAAACAAGACTAGCTGATAATGACCGATTCGAAGTGATGCCACCAACCAATTTTCCTGGCGTTATGCTACCATTATGACTTGCTCTAATCACATAAGATTTAACTCCATTGCTATCATATCCTCCTTCAACAGCATTAGCTGGTAATATACCATTAGATTGTGTATTCTTTAGCCATTTAATTTGTGGTCTATACATAATTAAAAAAACAAAAGAGTTAGGTAGACATAGATAAAGTATTATTAGTGATATTTCAACTAACCCATATTTACATGACTGTATGTGATCATTAAGATTTTCTCCTTTAACAATTTGATCACAGTTTCGATAAGGACATGTCAAAGTTGATGCACGAACAAGAGCTTCCATAAATAAATTTCGTCCACCAGTAAATGGTCCTCTGCATAAGCCACATTCATGTAGCTCTCCAAAGCAATTATTACAAACAATGTGACCAGAGACGCCTGTAATATAAGAGATTAATGAAGAATTTAGTTTCAATGTCATGTGGTCAGATTATGTCTTTATAATCTATACTTACAAAGCCATATTGGTAATACTGGTACACCAAGACAAATAGGACAATGCATTTCACTTAAAACAAGACTCATCGGTGGCCCTTCAATTACTTCAACTTCACTGTAAAGTAAACCATGAATATAAAATTCATTGACAACTGACTTTAAACAATTTCTAAATGTAAGTAACTCACGTCGTATCTACTGGAATCGCTGAAGCTCCGGAAGCAGATGCCATTGTTAATTGTGAACAACTTAATGTAATTAGTTTAACAAGGAAGAATCATGAGATGATGATTCATTTATCCAGTTGACGTTTTCTGTTTTGATATAACTTTCTTCGTGCAAAACAAAACAAGTTCCCTTCGCATATTTTAGCACACAAGTCTATATTTCCGTATGTAATAAATTGCTGTGCGTTGTAAATTCATCTGACCAGAACTTCTTGTCTTGTCTCATCTGAGTTTATAATTACAGAGAAGCTGAGTAGTTCTGGACAAATACTAAAATAAGTTATAACTAATTTGGTTAAGAAGTCAATGAACTACTAGATAATCTTATGGATTCATCTTTATTCTTCTCTATTGAGAAATACAGAGGCGTGTAGCAGTTCTGAACAAAAAGCAAATATATATTCATATAGTTCATTTGTCATTATAGAGGTCAACGAACTACTCTAGAAACATTGTACATTTTGACCTGTTCTTCTTGTATGCAACTTTGTGTAGCACAACTCGACTTGTCTTATTTACTTTGAGTTACAGAGACGCTTAAACGTTCTGGACAAAGATTATGAATTGTGTTTCTGTATTTGGTTATAATGTCTCATACTACCAATCCAATTCATATTTTACTTTTTCTAGTGCTTTATTCCAGTTTTACACATGAATGAATGAAATATTCATATCAACCAGAATTACAAATATGCTATTCTTTCCTCAAAACTACGGCATTCTCTATGAAATGATGCAGTATGAATTTCATCACTATTCTGTTTATCACACAATGTCTATCTGTCTACATAATACATAAAATATCAGATTTTTTTTCTTTGAACAAAGATCATGCAACACGATCTTTCATTTCATTGCAGCATATTAGTATGAATCACCACTTTCTTCTCTACTCCAATATATTACACAACATACCACCACTCATTCTCTGTGTAGCCAATACAAATGACTCTCTTGGCCTGCTCCAAAGTATGTTATATCTCATATTCTGTCTTGTTGTGTATATTACATAATAAAAATATATACAAAATAAGACAAGCATGGAAGTATATACAAGAGTATTGTAGGACATGATAATAATTTTGAGGAAGAGCACTATGAGTCTTGCAATTCTCTCTGTATCGTAGCATATTGCTACTCTCTCTATATTATATAAAATGAACGGGTATAGTAGAAGAGAGGAGGCAATGATGTACATGAATGGTTATTGAGAGAGGCAAAACACATATTATTATATAAGCTTCTCTTTTTCTCTGAAGAAAGTTACAGAGAGATACCAACAACAGCAGTGAAAGTAGAAAGAAGAGTAAAAGAGTATAGCAAATGAAAGTAAAGAGCTGATATAGTTGTACAACTACTTGTGTGTATATAATAGTAAACTTTGTATGATGATATTGCATGGCCTGGATTTTCCAATGTGTGTGTTCTTTGACACCAAACTTAACGGGTGTGTCATAGCCTATGAGTTTCGGTGCTCTCTCTCTAATAATACTATGTCATGGTCTCACAACTAAAAAAGTATTGTTATGAGACTCTCTCTCTCTTGAGTAGTTGAGTTGAGATGTGAAATAAAATAGTTGGTTCACGTTTTACGACACTTTGCACTGAAATTACTACCTACTACTATATCTAGAGTAGAACTAGTGTAGTTCAACTACATATATTTGTGTGCCTTTATGCATCTGCTTTCACTGTACTACCAAAAACTACTACAACAAATGCTCTGTTAGAATGTTAGTATAAAGAAAGAAGTTTTGGCAGCTGCAGAGAGACAGAGGCTAAAGAGAAGAAAGTCGTGTGTTCAGTAGTTGTCCTACTACACTGTGAAATAATATGACTCTACTACATACTTTCACTACTCTACTAAAGCTAAAGAAAAGAGAGAAAGAGGAAAAAGAAAATTGCGCAAAGCGCAGAAACACCCGATTCTGAAGATTTCGCGGCTTTCACAGCAGCAGCATTTCTCTAATGCTCTCTTCTTCTTCGTTCTTTTCTGGTGAAAATGTACGTGGTGTGCTTTTCTCTTCATTCAACCGTCTATGTATTACACTTTAGTCGTCTCTTTCATCGTGTGCAGTCTGCGTGCTTTTTCTCCTATGTCGAAGAGAAAGTGGACAACATATCAACATTGTTTTCCTTATAGTCTATTGTTGTTATTGAAGAGCTAATATAATAGTTGTTGTGTTGAACTATATATTTTGTGATAAATTCTTCTGACATATTAGATTACAGATAGGGAGACAGGAAGTAGAGACATAATAAAACTTTATATTCATTACGGGAGAAATCAAATAGCTACTTAAACATATACTTATGCAAATTTGTATACATATGTATACTGTGTTTGAAGTCAATATATATATATAATCCGTTCGTATATTCTCTGTGATATGGTTTTTTCCTACTACTACAATATATTATACATTTTTTTACAGTTCAACTTTTCCATTCAATATTTGCAAAGGGCAAATAATATCTGACGTGACTTTCA
>VCNE01013381.1:0-10758 GCA_009869805.1 Oncopodura yosiiana
AAAGTACTTTGAACATTTTGATACCTTCAGTTCATTACAACAAAATATATATTCCCACAAAGTTTATCAACTGAGTATATCAATTTTAATTTAATTAAAAATATGAACCGCTCCCATTTTACTTAGGAGCGGTCAAGAGAAGAAATTGCGTAATACGAATCGAAAGTATGATGTAATACAATGGGCGTTGTATAATGAACAGCGCAGTACAACACTATAAAGCAATTTACTCGGATTATCCTATACCATGTAGGCTATAACATTTCTTCGCTAACAGCTATATGAACTCTTAGGATATATCTATATCAAGTAGAAGAACAAGCGACTACACATGTATTTCTAGAACAGTAGCACCAAAAAATATTACCCCTCGAACAAACTGCTATACTAATTTTGGCTTTAGTTATGCAGTGTTATATGTATAGACTACATAGAATTGCTAACATTCTAATATGAATAAATAAATTGTATGAATCTTATTCTCATATTTTATGTGACCAGCAATTTAATAAGCTTCAGTTTGCTCATTAGGTTTTTGTAGAATTTTAGTACGTAAAGGTATTTAATTTTTAATTAATAAATTAAGGCTGTAGCTATTGAATATAAAACCTAAATATTGAGCAATAGAATCTAAATTGCAAAAGACTCTTCATTTCTCTATACATATGTTACTTCATTAGTAAATGCAATCCTTATGTGGTGCATACAATGAATTTTCGCAAGATATCTAATGAGTTTTGCTTCCTTTCCATGTTTTAGAAATAATTAAATATGAAATCCTTACACAATTGAAATTGCTACTACAGTAGGACCTTTAGTCTTACAACGATCCTACTTCACTTAACTAAAATTTAGGCAAAAAAATGACACCAAAAAATAAAACCAGACTTGAACCCATTTTCCTATTAAACAATTATCTTCACGTTATTAAATAACTCTCATGTCCCGTTGTTTACTTGACTCTATAAAAAATCTCTAATCGTTTTTGCTCATTAATTAGATTACTAACAAGGGAAGCTTTTCAGTCATTTCTTGAGTTTTGGCTTCATTTTGGTCTCAAACGAAAGAGGACTTTTAAATTAGTCGAGTAGTGACAATTTTTGTTGCCAATGGCCAATTAAGTGTCCAATGGGCCCTTGGCCATGTTAATTTTCCCATAAGAAACAATGTTAGAAAATGTGAAATAGGCGTTAAAAGTAGTAAGTGGCTTGGCGCTTGCAACAAAGTCCAATTTTTTTGATCTTCAAAATTAATTTTGACCAAGAAGAAGGGCCCATTGGCAACACAAATTGTCACCACTTGACTAATTAAATGGTCCTCTTTCGTTTGAAACCAAAATGAAGCCAAAACTCGAGAAATGACTGAAAAGCCTCCCTTGTAAGTCGTAAAAGTTCACAACGAACGGGGCACTCTGAGAAACCTGAAAAATTACTTCCAACGCGCGGCAATTGAGTAAACATGTGTTTGTGATTCTGTGAAGAAAATCAATTTTGTCCGTTAGCTTAGCACATTTTTTGGAAAAATTCTACAGAAAAATGGAACCTTTTCCATTATTAGTGTCAGATGTCAACATCCTTAAGGATACAATATGGAATCTTCAAGGTCGTGTACTTCAATTGGAAACTACTATCGACAAAATCAGTATTATGCGTGAGTTCATTTAATTCTCTATATTTTAAAAGTGATATGCTAATTTATTTTTCATTCATCATTTCCAGTCAACCTCAATGAAGGTAATTGCTCATCTCCAGCAAAAGCGTCATCTGCTACACCAGAAGAACATGACTACAATTCTGTCGACGTCAACAATGAACCAATAGCCATTTCTTCTCCATCTCCAGCAAAACGTACTCAAAGAAAACGACGAAGATCACCAGTGGTGCTTTTGGTGGATCTTAATAGTAGTGAGTCACCGCATCGTTCTAATTCTGTAAGTAATTTCTTAATTTACATTATTTTAGTTCATTCCAATTTTAAAATTAACTGATTAATTAATTAATTTAATATTGACAACAGGTTTCTCAGTCATCTGCTAAAGGAGGAGTTGGTGATAAGAGTCCACGACGAAAATCATTACGCTTAAGCACTGTACTTAATTTCTTAAAAAATTTTAATATTTTTGGCATTACTTTTGGAGTAATTATTTTATTATTACTGACAGGGCTCACAATATGTTGCGGTAGAAAAAACTAAAAAGCAAGAAGAAAATTCTAGTGATGATGATGATAATTCTTCTGACGAGGAAATCAACAAAAATATAGATTCTAGTGATGATGATGATGATTCTTCTTCTGACAACGAGAGCAACAAAAATTCAACTATCAAGAAAAAGAATACTTGTTCAACTTGTTCCTCTACTTTTGCTTGGCGTAAAGATCTTCTAAAACATATTAGACTGATGCATACAGAACTCCCAGGAAATAAGTTACTCCCATGTAACATTTGTGATTCCTCATTTAAAACAAAATATGAACTTAAGAATCATAAATCAACTCATAGAATTGAGAGTGAAGGCACAAATTATTATGTTTGCAGCATCTGCTCAAAAACATTTGGGAGATCTCTTATTCTTCGTGATCATATGCTGACTCATGATGTAGCAAAACTTCAATGTACTTTTTGTCCATCAAAATGTAGAACACGTACTCAACTTACAAGACACATCAAGAAGTTGCATTCTAAGAAGTCTGATGGAGAAAAATTTGTATGTCGTCTTTGCAACAATGAATTTGATACAAAGTATGAATTACAACAACATTTCAAGACTCATGTTGAAGCTATTGAAGAAAATGTTGAAGATGACGTAGCAAAATTTAAATGTACTTATTGTCCATCAAAATTCAAACGACTTTCTCATCTTACAAGACACATTAAAAGTTTACACACTAAGAAATCTGATGGAGAAAATTTCTTATGTCGTATTTGCCAAAGTGGGTTTGATACAAAGTATGAAATGCAGCAACATTACAAAACTCATGTTGAAGCTATTGAAGAAAATCTTGAAGATGATGTTGAAGATGATTTAACAGAACATAAATGTACTTTTTGTCCATCAAAATTCAAACGACTTTATCATCTGACAAGACACACTAATAGTTTACATACTAAGAAATCTGATGGAGAAAAATTTTTATGTCGTATTTGTCAAATTGCTTTTGATACAAAGTATGAAATGCAACAACATTATGAAACTCATTTTGGAACTACTGAAGAAAAAGCTGAAGATTCTGGTGATGAAGAAAAAGCTGAGGATTCTGGTGATAAAGAAAAAGCTGAAGATTCTGGTGATGAAGAAAATGAAAATATTGATGAGCATCCAACAACATTAAAGAAGAAAAAAAATAAAATGATGCCTTGTCCAGTCTGCAAAAAGCTTTGTGATGGAATTACTGAGCTTATTAATCATATGAAAATTCATTGTAAAATCAAATGTGAGATTTGCTCAGCTCCTTTTAGAACGAAGCAAGGACTCTCTAGTCATATGAAAAGTTATCACACTAAAAATAACAAGAGCTTTAGTTGTGAACAATGTTGCTTTTACTGTGATACCAAATATGAGATTTTGCAACATGCTAAAACTCATGAGGAAAATCAAGAATCATCTAATACTAATGAAACTAATGGTGAGAAAATGGAGAATGAAGAAATTACATTGGCATTTGGCAATGAGCAGAATGAAAATGAAACTGAGAGAGACGACAGGGAAGAAGATGGTGATGACAATAATGAAGAGGATGAAGAAGAATCAGAAAGTGATGATGATGCAGAGTCCGATGATTATCGTACATGTAATGAAGAAGTAGAGTGAATTGATGCCAAATGGATTTATAATGACATAATATTTAAAAATAATTCAATTAATCCAAATGACTTTATATATATTTAAAATGTTATTTGACGTCGTAGATTTATTTCATTATAGAAGATAAATTGTAATAAGAATCTGTAATAGTTACCATCATATTTTCACAATCCATTCATTAAAACTAGAAGTTATAGAAAATATTGTCAATATTGCTCACAGGCTCAACCTCAAAGTTTTATTTACATTGTAATTCATATTTTGTGGTACCATGGGGCTTATAAAAGAGAAGGAATTCTATAAATACTTTTTTAAGAATTTTTTTACCCTTTTTCATACTCAGAAACAATTATCTATTCTTATGCGATAACCCATTTGTATGCATAATCTAATAATGTCATAGCTTATTCTTTCTTAAGGCTTTGAAAAAGAGTTGATTCCTAGAAGCTCAATTGTAAGTATTACACATGAAGTATTTGTACCTAAAACTCCAAAAATGCAGCAATAGCTCTGAGGCTTTGAGTTGAAAAAGTAGTAGTGGTATAATTCCCAAAAAAAAATCTGGTCGCCAGAAAGAGACGCTTCCTTTTAATTTTCTACTCTCATTTCAAGTTAGAAGCTGCTCAAATCCAGTCTCAATTATTTTGCTGTCTCTGCAAGTTTCCGTTTCACTTATGAAGACTTCTACAAATATAGTACATTGAGACGACTAGATTTCATTGATTTAGAGTTTGAGTGGTTCCAAGTTTTATATTTAGTATCAAGAGCCACAAGGTAAGAATATTAAGTCTACTTTTTAATAAAAAAAATTGTATTATATTGCTTTTTGGCATAATTGAAAAATCTCTAATAGAGTGTAGAGGTCCTAATAATAATGAGACTCAAAAAATTTTCTGTAACCTTATTTATTACATATTAAATGGCAGCTTTTATTAGATATATACCATAGTATACTAAGTTGTACAATTTTAATGTGTTAACTAACTTGGAATTTCTATTATTTTGTTTGCATTGGTGTAGGTAGTGGTTCCTTGTTGTATTACGCAATTGATGAATCCGAGCATTTGCTAAAGTCTTCACTGGAGATATGTCTCAATACTTGAAACAGTTTTACCCTACACAAAATTAGGCAGTAAAAGAGGTACTTTACACATAATATAAACACTACACTAGACATAAGGGAAACGTGTAGTTGATAAACAATAACCACATAAATATAGTATTGCCTTGTGTTGTACTTTACAGGATGGACTGATGTGCAAATTACGTAAGGTGTGAGATATTGACAGTCACCAGGTATCAATATATTGACCTCCATTGGTAAGTAATACTTCTTCCTTTATATTACCTTGTTTTGCATACAAATTTTAATGAAAAGATCTAAAATATTTTTATTGCAGAAGTGCTCCAGCAACTGAATGAAGAGTTAATATGAACAAGAATTGGAGAGTTTTGTTACAATGGACTATCGTTGAACCAGTTGCATAGGAGGAAACATAATTTAGGAATGCCAATAGAATTATATAGTTTTAAACTTCACTATGGATCTATACTTTTCAAATTGTTATAGCAGAGTTTTTGTGTCTAAATGTATTGATGGCATATTAGTATTTTTTAATGTATTAGAACGGTTACATCTATTTATATGATATAAGGTTTTTTATAAACTGAGTTAAGCTAAAATGAGTTTGGTACAAGAGTTAATAGTAATGCAAAATGATATATATGTAAGACAGTCATTAGGTTAGGTTATATATAATATTAATTTAATAGCAATCAGTTTTAGTGGTTAGGACATATAATACTGGGTAGTATTATATGTGATTTTGACTATATTATTATACTAGATTTTTTACTGTAGCTCGACTACACTCAAACAAATACGCTAAAATTCTTTATGCTTGCGTGGTATGAAACGGCTCTTCTTCCGGTTTGCAACGATTTAGATTGAAGCCACTGATGACAGTTAGGTTAGATTCTTTTTAGAATCAAGAAAAGTCATTTCAATTATTTTTGATAGTTTAAGCACTATGCTTGGAGAAAATCATTTTGTAGACCCACTGACTCCGTTTTTTACATGAATAAGTCCTGTAGAAAATAAACTTTAAATATAATATAGACCGTACAATCGTACATAGAGCTAAAGAAATTTGGAACTTGATGGTAAAGTTTCCAATGAATAAATAAACAATATACCTTAGGGGTTTGACCAATAGGAAAAATATTAAAGAATATTAATGCTCTTTTCAATATGCAAATTGCGTTTTTACCTGATAAGAAGAGGTTTTGTCTCAGCGTAACATTCGTATGCTTGATAAAGTTGCAATCAGTTTAGCTACTGAAGTTTTATTCAGGAATTATATATACAATGAACCCAATTAAGTAATTTAAAATTAGTGTGCAACGTTTGCTTAAAATTGATTTGACATTAGATTACTACATATGTCCAAATCTCGTTCATAGCTTAATTATTGTATAGTACACATAGTAGCTAAGGTATATTAGCATGTGTGGATCACTTATGAATCATAGTTGTAACTTGGAATTTTAGTAGTTATAGGGTAAATAAGTGCAAGACTGTGTGTTGTAGTAAATACATTAGTCTCCTGACATCTAATATACAAAAAAAGAAAATTTCAGTACTCACAATACAATTTAAAAAGAGACTATAGATTATATAAATATATACACAATATTGGTTTGTATTTACAAGAAATGTTGTTTTCAGCATTAGTAGATGTGCGAGCTACGGCAACTTTGCTCACAAGAAGTAGCGTTTCCCAGAAAGCTACTGGTTGTCTAGATTAGGATAATTATCCGCCATGATCTGTTGCAAGCAAAGTGCTTAAGTTTGTCTGGTGTAAGAAGCTAATTGTAAGGTCCGGAACTCTAATTACACATCATTTATGCATCATTTCTTCAGAGTAAAGAAGAGATGTTGTAAAGGTGTGTTGCTCTAAAAAATTAAGTTGAAGCTCAAATATACAATTTTAGTAATGATAAAAGTGTCTAATTAGACTAGTACTACATTAGATAACTGTGTTTTGTAAGTAATAAGATACTTGGTTATTAATGAACTGTTGTGAATATTTATCTTGGTGTTATATGTATTAGCATCAATGAGTTACAATTGTGAAATAAAACAAGATTTGACATATGAGTCAATTTTACTAAGCAATAAAAACACAGAATAACCTTATTATATATTTCTGAAATTTGTACTCGTACATTTATTAAATTTTTTACTACTCGTTTTTAATTATAGTGTCATAAAATCTTTCTTTTAAGCCTCAAGTAATACTTCCAGGAACAACTTGATGTTTTTGAATTAGAGTTTCAATGGTTTTTTTCGTTTGTTCAAAAACATGAGAGTTAATTCAGATTAAAATAATTAGTGCTAATATTACTTTTGCTGTCAGAATCTTTCTGGTGTATCATTCTCATTGTAAGAAATCGGCTCATCTATATTAGTTGTCAATTTAACACATAAAGTCTGAGGTATTTACATATACGAGCTTTGGTAGTTGCTTAACATCAAAATTAATTCATGAAATTTTAGTTCAGCAGAGTAAGAAGGCTTTATTACGAAAGTTCTTTTTAATCAAATATATATACACAATTTATTATATATGCTATCGATTACATTATACATCACGTTAAAAGTACATATATAAAAAGAGACAGCAAAGGCTTCCCCTTTTGGAATTGCAAAACTCTCACAATTTCTCAATACATATACTAGAAAGCTACATACATTACAGGCATATATGTCAAATATAACTGAATTTCTGTCTTAAAAGGAGAGCAACATTGAAATTGCAAAATCAAAGAATCGATACATGACAGCTACAACAGTAGACTTCTCAGCATAGAAGAATGGGCCAAAATGAACTTTAAATGGTGGAACAGAAATCATAAATTTCCTCATGTGTGCTCTTCTCCTTAGCAACTTCCATGAATGCAACACTTCAACTGATGTCTGATGCTGCCTTCCACAAGTTCCAAAAAGATGTTTTAAATGCATTACTAAAAAGCATGCCATCGTTCCAGTTATCCTGGCTCGAGCTCCAGAAGTTCTAAATGCACTGTATGCTGCCAGTACTCCACTAATCATTGCTACTTGTTGAATTCTATGCATCATTGGATTAAATACATAATTAAACTGTTGTTGAAGGATTTGAAGACATCTTAGATTATGCATCAAGATCTTAGATTCTCTGAGACTATTTTTAGTTCTTGGCTCCTTAGGATTTCTCCTGGAAAATTAAACATTAAGATTCGTTCATCTAAATTGAATGAAAACTTACTTAAGCTCGTTTAGAATCTGAGTTGAGATGCTTAGAAATGAAGTAATTATAGTACACCAAAATATAACAGAGTTCCACATATTAAAGCGTAAGAAAACAAATAGTAAAGAAATCATCAAAGTTCCTCGTGGCTTGTTGTTGACATCATGAATAAAAAGTGATGTTACAAAAATCTTCTTTTCTGGACGAGTAATAATTTCTACAATAGCTTGAGAATATCCCAAATAGATTACTAGCCATAGTACTCGTAAATATTTTTCAAACTTGTTGGGTTTATTTACATAGGCTGGTAGGATGTATTGAGCTTTTGATATAAAATATATATTTTAGTATATATGTTAGACTTGTGTTGATAAAGTGGACTCTCTCTATAACGTAAATCTGTCCATAACGTAGAAATCTCAGTTTCTCGGCCATAATTCTCAATGTTAATACATTGTGCTCACTCTCTTGATAACGGATTTGTCTATAACGGAAACCTGCTTATAACGTAACTATTTCAATGCATTTTATGAAAAGTTACACTGTCTATAACGTAAATTGACTCAAAATGTCACCTTCTCTTATATATTTCTTACCGTTTTTGAAAAACTTTCTCCAATATTTAAAATCTTGAGAACTTTTCTTGTGTCACAAAACTTTACTTCGAGCAGCATATTAACCATATATATGTACATAAACAAATAGTAAATAAAAGCCAATGACTCTCCTTATAAAGGAAATTATGCTATTTTGCTTAAATTATGCTATAGAGAGAGTTTGTCTATAACTTAAAATTTTTTGGCGTTACGTTGTAGACAGAGTCCACTGTATATGTATAGCTAACCTTTAAATTTATCAAAAAATCTGACATATGATGTGATGAAGGCTGGAACTTCATACCAACGACGAAAAACTTGTGCCATCAATATTGGACATGCAGCAAGTGCCACGAAAAAATATACTCTTAGGACCATTTCTGAAAAATTGTGATGCTTAGGGTCGTGAGTTAGAAACGATTGCAGTACTCGAAATCCTAAAAATCCTTGGTAGATTATAGAAAGAGTGTAGCAAAAGTACACATACGGTTTTTGTGACTTTGACGGTGATATAATCAAGTCTCTGCCTTGCCATTGGTATGGTAAGGAACCAGTGATATAGCCTAAGGTTGTTGCTGCACGAAAATATCGCAGTGACACTTTGGAGAGCATCGTATAGGCAGGTGTTCCAAGATTGAAACAAAAGTAGAGACTAACAAGGTAACTAACGTCGTCATTGATAAATTATTTATAGATGTTTTAGAATTTGACGTGATGTGTACAGCAAAAAGGAGGACATATTATGTCGTAATTTTGCCTTAGCATATATCATTGCATTTCTGGTGACTTGAGTAAAGAAATTATGATTAGTAAAGATTAATATAATTTTTTTCATTCTGGATGACGTACATAAGATAAGAAACGAGACGTATATGGAGTAATGTGTAGTGTGGAGATATAGCCATTTATTTATCGATATAGAGAAGAAAATGTTTCTGAAATTGAGTGCAAAACCTCCAGCAAAGATGTACGCTAATAAACAAAAAAAATTAAATTGCATGAAGCGCTATACAGCAAATTTGCTTCCTTATATAAATTTAATGAATGTAACCTTTGCCAATAAACTTTAATATAAACAACTAAAACTTAACTCAATTCCAAGAATATATAAACTCACTCAATCACACAGCATTAATTTCGTCACTTTAACGCTAAACGTGGACTATTCAACTTAACATTGCACCATGAAGAATCTTATTAAAATTAGTCTCCTGCTAAGCATAATTTTCTTGAGCATTTGTTATGGAGAAAAGGCTATCTCATCACTTGATATTCCTCAATCTGCTACTTATGACAATTTTGACACAAGTAAAGAATGTGGACTGCCAGAGAATGTAATTCAAGAAATTAAAAGCTACCAAGACACTGCAAATCGTATAGCTCGTTATATCAAAGGGCCTTATAAAGGTAAATTCATATAGATACTCTTATTGAATTATGGAGTAAACTTATAAGTAAATGTGTTTTCCTATTTTCAATCTAAATAGGCTACGCATGGGAATCTCTTGCTCAATTAACGGACACATATCCAGGCAGAATTGTCGGCTCAAAAATATTAGAGAAGGCATTCTCTTATATGAAAACTAAGTTGATTCATGCTGGACTAGAAAATGTTGAAGAAGAAATTACTCCTGTAATGAAATGGCAAAGAGGAGAAGAAAGTGCAAAAATTCTGACACCAATAGTAAAGAAAATTAGAATTGTTGGTTTAGGTACTTCAGTGCCGACACCTGGGAAAAATGGAATTACTGCTGATGTAATTGTTGCTCATTCATTAGAGGAAGTTGAAGCTTTAGGCAGAAAAGTAATTTTGTACAATTTATGATATTATAGGAGACATAATAATATACTCTCATTTTTTTCATTGTAGAACATCGCAGGAAAAATTGTAGTGTACAATTACAACATTACATATTATGACGAAGCTTCTAAAATAGTCAGAAATGCAGCCTCAGTTGCCTCTAAATTTGGTGCTGTTGCAGCTCTAACTAAATCTGTTACCAAACTCTCAATTGGCTTGCCTCATGCTAAAGTTCAAAGATACTCACCAGATGTGAAACCAATTCCAGTG